>CAKALU010058502.1:0-27505 GCA_916700995.1 Hozukius guyotensis | reverse complement strand
GAGAGAGGGAGACAGAGAGAGAAGAGGGAGAGAAAGTGAGAGAGAGAGAGAGAAAGAGAGAGAGAGAGAGAGAGTGAGAGAGAGAGGCGCGCCTACCCACGCGCAGCAGATAAGCCGCGGGAGCGCGCACAGTAAAGTTTGATCATCAGTCACTCACCGACAGCCGTGCGCGTTCACGCTCCACATTTGGAGATGTCGGTGCCGTCTCCGGAAAAGTATTTTGTCTCCTAAAGAAAGGGAATCCAACTAAAAAAGGACATAATGTTTAGGTAAGTTATAAAGTGTTTGTTTGATCCATTCAAGTCAAACGTGTTGTTGGTTTAAAACTTTAGAAATGTTGACTTTTAGTAAAACTGATCTATATCTGTCTGTATATGTGAAATACAGCAAAAAAAACTTTACTTTTATTTGTGCGTTACTGTAAGTGCGCACCTGTGTGTTCATGTTGATATAACAACTGATGGAAAATAATGAACATATTAAATGTAGTTGTTCACGTTTTATTCATTGTCTGTTTTGTTTATCCGCCACATTGCACATCTATTCAGGCAGAACAGGGACTTTATTTTCCATTAAAACAACAAAAGGGGTTATTTTAGTGTCACACTTTTACTTTTTTTTTTTTTTTTTTCATGTTTCATTATGGTGTATTCTGTTTAGGAAATGATTGTGTACAGTATGTTATTTGCAGTGGTGGAGTAAGTATTCAGATCCTTTAATTTAGTAAAGTAATAGTACAATATAGCTGTACTATACTGTAGATATATAAGTAAAAGTACATAAGTATTATCAGCAAAATTTACTTAAGACTTCACGGTCTTTCAGAGTGAAGGTACAGGTATAATATGAAAACATGCAGTTTTTTGCATGCAGTATAAAAGCGTTATTTTCTTACTTTTCTATTCTAAAATGGTGTATTTGAATATTTCTGCATACTGGGGTCCCTAAACAGTCTTGAAATTGCATAAATTGTGTATCACTGTAAAGCTGAGATTCTTGTGGATCCAAAGAGCCAACTGTATTCATGTGTGATGATGTTAGTCCCCATAGGAGACATTTCATTGTAGTGAAACCATATTTTGAAACTTGTTCTCACTGTATAAAATGACCTGTGGTGACCTCTAGGATAATCACAGCCTCATGAAACCTTACAACCACAAACTAGAGACCTAGGGCATTCAGAGGATGGATGGCTTTCCTAGCTAGATTGAGGTTTCTGAGAAGTTTCCAGAACAGAAGTGCTCGCCATCCAATCGCCAAAAAATGCAATTCTTGCAGAAATCTCAAAATGTAAAAAGTTTTTTATCCCAAATCACAGCATGGCTTTTCTATGGTGTTCCTCAAGGTCTTTGTGTCTTAATGTGGTATTTTGGAAGGATTATTGATAATTTTCTAACAATTCTCTAGTGGTAAAAAATGGTTAAATTTAGCACTAATTCTGTGTAACAAATGGTATCAACCCAAAAATTGCTGCAACAACTTATGAGACATAATAGAGAATGGGAATGACCATCAAATACTTCCATCATAATGTTCTAAACCCTTATACACGCTTACAATTTATTTTAAATCATTGATTAATTCATGTTTATTTCTGATTTATGACTAGAACAAATTGACACACAGTACTGATCTAGTACTAGTAGCATCTCAAATTAATCTTCAGGTTCCCAGCTTTCAGATGATGTACACCATTTCTATGTGACATCTACTGTTGACCAGCTATCTCCCCCTAAAAACTCCTGTAACCCCCTAAAAAAGATAAAAACGGGTCTATTGTGGGTCTCAGAGGGTTAAATAATCTATTTTAACTACTTTATACTGTTGTTTAGTCTTATCTAGAGCGATGGGTCATGTATGCGGATCATACGGGGTTTTTTTATGTAAAATCTGACTCTGTAATATACAGTATCTATAATAGCTGTCCTGGAGCATATCCTAAAAGCTCATTATATGTTTTGATTTAAAATCTTGCTCTGAAAAGTTACTAAAGCTGTCAGATAAATGTAGTGGAGTAAAAAGTACAGTATTTCCCTTTGAGACATTGTGGAGAAGAAGTTTAAAGTAGCAGAAAATGGACATACTCAAGCGAAGTAAGTAAGCAAATGCACTTAGTTACATTCCACGACTCCACTACTTGTGTGTTAAAGACCTCCATGTTCTCAATCAGCAGTAAGGCTTCAGGCTCCAATAATTCCATTTACATTTGTTTTATTTTAGCAGAGGAATTTCAAGAACAGAAAAAGGGAGTCAGAAAAGCTTTGGGGCAGCAGTGAGACAGGAGAAAGCTCTGTACGATACGGCGAGTGTAACACAAATTAATCTGATTAAAGAATTACAGCATTCCATGGCCGAATCTCACATAATCATCCAGGGGAAAAAATGCAGGTTTACAATGTTGTAATGTTGAAAGTTCAGCTGCCCTGTGGCCATGTAACAGCACTTTCTGCTTTATACATGTCATGCCTAATTGCAAATCAATTATATTCTACTGTAGACTACCTAGAGCTGTCTGGAGAGCCAATGACAGCTTTCCTTTACACACATCCACTATAAGCGATCAGGTGGGGCAGGACGGGTTAATGAGTGACTAGACTGGGCAGAGGGCAGGTATACTTTACACTCTCACAGAGACGCTAAATGTTGGAACATGTCACCTAAATTAAACTGCAGATAATCCAAAAGTACTTCAGCCGGGACTGAAAACATCAGATGGTAAGAGGTCAAAGTTCTTGAGATTTTTGTTCTTTTACTTGAGGTTTAGACGGCGGGTTTAGATGTGTGTGTGTGTATTGCTGGAGCTGATAATCAAAGCGAAGCAAAACAGGAAATCTTGACACAGTTTTTTTAAGTTTTTGACTTTGCTGCTTGTTAAAGTTCATTAGAATTTGTTTGTTGTTGGTTGTGGTCGTCCCGATTTCGCAAAGAAAGTCTCCGTATAGCAAACACTGTTCTCATTACGCTGTATGAAGTGCAAACAAAGTGTACTCCAGCTTTTTATGCACTCAGATAAAGATCAGTTTTATGTGTGCGTTGTAGGTGTGCCACATTTAGAAACAGACAAAACGCTGCTGATTGTATTCTCCTCTCCACTGGCTCATTGTGTTTCAACAAAAGTGGAAATCAGGGTAATTTCTTACAGAAATATCCTCAAGTACGGTGATAATATCGCTCTTCTTCGCCCCAATCAGACTGAAACTAGCAATTATTCTCTCCTCGACAGATGAGCGGCCATCCATAATCGACCTCGGACAATCAGCCAACCCTGATTGGGCTCTCTTCCTCGCCAACGAGACGCTGCCTGCAGCCGCTGTGGGAGCCGGAGTCGCCATGGAGACAGTGGTGATCGTGGCCATTGGGGTGTTGGCCACCATTTTCCTGGCATCCTTCGTAGCCCTGGTGGTGGTGTGCAGACACCGCTACTGCCACCCTCACAACCTCCTCTACCACTTTGACTCCAAGTCAGTGAATCTTTACAAAGCTTTTAACTTCTATCAGGATTTAAGGTATTAAAATGGATTATAAAGTATAAAATGTTGGTTTTATTGGTCCTAGTTCACCTGTCACATTCTCTGCACGGCCATTGTACTGTTTGATACTGTACGATTAGGGTTAGTGGCACATTTTTACAGCTTTACTTTTTTAAAAAGTAGTTCTGGGGAATTGTATTAATTAGCAATAGTTGAGAAATGCCAGGAAACGAGGGAGAGAGATGCAACAAAGGTCCCTGAACCAGGGACACAGAGTGCTGCAGGATTGAGTCCTAAAACCTGGAAATGAGTTAGCATTTTAGCACTTCCGGTTCCCTCGTCTGGAAGTCAATGGATTTTTCGATGGGTTTTCAGTTAGATGCCTGAAATAAGGTCTGTGGTTAACACAAGCTTAAGAGATTTTAACGTTTTGTTCTACGATATAAAATATGTCAGTTAATATCCCACACGTGAATTTTGAAGCTTTTGTGTGTCTTAAAAAAGGCGGTTGCTAACAAGTGGCTAAATGTGACTACAAAACGTCATCACGCCGACTCGTCCTCCTGGCGATTGCATTCACACTTCAAAAATCCTATACAGTGGTGTTCATTAGTGAAGATTATCTTGCTGAACAAAATGTGTAAGTATCATAAACGTTTGTTTGCCACAGAGCTTATTTTCTGCAATAATCCAAATGGGAAAAATCCCATCGGCTTTTAGTCGAGGGAACCAGGGCGATGCTAACTTCATGGTAGGCCTTGCGTCATCCCTGTAGCACTCAATTACGATTCATGGTTGGCGTCTTAGCCTTTAAGCAGCAGAGGCGCTCCATTTATGTACTTTTCAACCTCAGTTGGACTTAATTTACCTCAACAATTAATATCTTTTTGACGTTTTTTCCACTTTCATAATGTTCAATCATATTTTTTGGTTTGTTTTCTTGTATTCTTTTAAATTGTTCTTAATTAAAGTTCACAAGTCACCTTAAATTTTGATTTCCACAAGCTGCCAGGAAAAATATTTGCCATATTGGACCCTGATTGACGTCCCCCAACTCCCACCCAATGTGTAGTATATGTACTCTGTTGCCTCCAAATTCACATTAAGTACAGCAGACTACACGAGACACAGGACCCACCTATCACCACTAAAACCTGCTTCATTCATGCAACTTTTAATTAATCAATTCACCACAGCCAAATTAAATGTAATGGAACTGTACCTTTCTGGTTGGTAATCCAGCCTTGCTTCCTCTGCTTTCCTTCCTGTTGTGTTTTACAGACCCACAGTGGATCTGATCGGAGCCATGGAGACCCAGAGCGAGCCGTCGGAGCTGGAGCTGGACGACGTGGTCATCACCAACCCTCACATTGAGGCCATCTTGGAGAACGAGGACTGGATAGAGGACGCTTCGTACGTATTACTGGTGCCATTGTGGCATGACACAAGTTTAGAGTTTCAGATGTTTAAGTTACATCTCTTAATGCTACTACTAACAAAGTACATTTACTCAAGTACTATACCTAAGTACATTTTTGAGGTACTTTACTTGAGTATTTCCATTTTCTGCTACTTTATACCTCTACTCTACTACATTTCCGAGGGAAATATTGTACTTTTAATTCCACTACATTTATTTGACAACTTTAGTCACTTTGAGCATTCAGATTAATAAAACAAAATATAATCAACAAATAAAATATTATGTATTATTATAGGTTAAGACTTTATTGATCCCGGGGGGAAATTCACAAGCTAGCAGTGTATAAAGTAATTAAAATTAGCCCAATCTTTACCAGCTTATTAATGTGATGTACACATTAACGCATCAATAATCATAATCCAATAATAATGTACTTAATTTGTAATTTATTTTGAAATTGTCCATTCTGCATAAAAGTATTTTTTACTTTTGGTACATTAAGTATATTTTGATGATAATACTTTTGTATTTTTATCAAAGTAAAATTGGACTTTTACGTGTTACAGAGTATTTCTACACTGTGGTATTGCTACTTTTACTTAAGTAAAAGATCTGAGTACTTCCTTCCTACTAATTCTGTGATTTCTTTCTCCCACAGTGGATTGGTCTCTCACTGCATCTCTATCCTAAAGGTAACTGAATTTCTTACTTGCTCATTTAGTCAATTTTTATTCACTGATATTAACACGTAACACTTCCACATACAGATCTGCCACACTTTGACTGAAAAGCTGGTTGCCATGACAATGGGTTCAGGGGCAAAGGTAAAAGCACCGGCCAGCCTGAGTGATATCATCAATGTGGCCAAACGCATCAGCCCGAGGTAAGGCGCAGTATACACGATTCACCACAACTCACTATTAACATGTTACTGACTCAGGGATGGCTAACCTGCCTCCTCACGTCCTCTATGTCCCGTGTCCTCGCAGGGTGGACGACGTGGTCAGGTCCATGTACCCGCCACTGGATCCAATCCTCCTGGACGCCAGGTAATCACATTTGTTGTACCGTCATTTAAAGGATCTATTTTGTACGACTTTGATAGCTTAATGCAAAGACCTACGACTTTGATCTGTAAGAGATGGAGAGGAGCCTTGATTTATCCATAATGTAATAACCTTTGATATATGCAGAGATAGGGACAGTAATGCAAATGTGAAGTGTCACAGCAAATTGATGCTACCAGGGAAATGTTATAACTCAAAATGTTTTATCGTTTAATCAAACTGAATTCAAAGTTCGTGCAGCCCATTTATGTGCTGTGTTATTGGGAATAAGTGCTTTTCATCCAGCAGCTACCCAAAAAAAGAAAAAACAGTTAAATCTAACCCATTTGTCCTTTTCTTCCTCCTCAGGGCCACCGCTCTCCTCCTTTCAGTCAGCCACCTGGTGCTGGTCACCCGCAACGCCTGTCACATGTCCGGCAGTATGGACTGGATCGACCAGTCGCTCAACGCGGCCGAAGATCACATGGTGGTTTTGCGTGAGGCGGCGCTGGCCTCCGAACCGGATCGATTCATGCCTGGAGCTGACGCACAGAGAGAACATGCCATCTAGACATCTGAACACAGACACAAACATGAAGGGCATGAAAATATGTCCATTTTATCCATGGGCTTCTGTAATCGGTTGATACTTAACAGGCACATATTCTGCTTCCCAAACTCATCATCCAGTCCAAATTAAGACAGTCCAAAGACACGTGGGCTGTGCTGATGGATGCATGGTCTTGACTCTGTCCCTCATTTATCTCACATAAAAAAAGGCCTTGGAAATTGTTTCTTCATCATATTTGCACCAAAAAGTGCTTGAGATTACTTTGCATTCATTACAGCTACATAATAATAGCTGCAAAGTAGACTCAGATATTGTACAGGTAGGTCTTTTGTATGTAACTCTACAGCAGATCTTTTATAGAGTTGGTCTGTTTAAGCTGCCTGCCATGGAAAGGCCTTTGGAAATTTCTTTCTCGAGTGCGCCATCACCCAGCAGTGGGCCTAAATCCAATCTTGCCAGCGCTGCACAGTCACATGGAGGCTTAGTCAGCTAATCCATTCTGAGGAAAATAACATCCAGTTAGCCAGTGAACCCAAAGGGGCTCCAACTCAGTGGACCAATGAAAGACTAACCTGACTTATTTACAATTTGTGGGGTCAGCGTGACTTGTGGATGTTCTAAAACATCCCACAGATGCTCTTAAAGCTGTTAGAAATCACCGGTCTGTGAGTTGTAACCGCTCAACAGCGGTAGTTTTAGCCACATCAGCAGCAGAGTAAGAGTTTTTTTCCAATTGAGTAATGCCCTTTTGTCCCATTGCTGCATTGTATTAGGATTAATTGAGGCTGTTATCGATGGAGAAGCACCACTTTGTTCCACACTGAAATATCTCAACATCTACTCGATGGATTAGCGCCAAAATTTGGACAGACATTCATGGTTCCCAGAGGATCCTAAACGGCTCTATACCATATTCAGAGCATTAACGTAGAGCTTCACAATCTTGAAACAACGTAAACATTCTAAATGGGCCTCTTTGTATTTTCTGTTGCAATGTTTGTTACATCAGTAGCTGACAGGAAGTGAACTTGAACCATAGCTGTTCCCTAGCAACAGAATAGCAATGAAAAGGTCTATTAGTGCCTTCAAATGGGGTTGTGTTTACGGTGTTCACGAGAAGAGTCCATATGAACGCCCCCCTCTTGTCGTATTCACGACCTCGTAAGTGGAAAGTTTCTGAAAGCTCCGAGTTCACGACTTGTGACGTGTTTGTTGATGTTGTCAGAAATGGCGGAGGCCGTGGAAGTAAATTTTTCGGCGCACAATAAGTGAATATATTGTAATTTTAGTTGTATATTGTTTTTCTCCGTAATTTCATAATAGGTCTGAGGAAAATGTTGATATTCCCAGCGGCCTCATCTTTTTCCTCTGTCATTATGCATTTACTGCATTATGTTACCCACTTGCTATAGCTTGCTAAATTGTTAGCCTCTGTGGCTTCTAGATGCCGACAGTAACGTTAATATTGCCCCTTGCTTAGCAGCGGTGTTCTCACGACTTAACCACCTGAACGCCAAGCATATCGTACACACGACTTCCCTTGTTGTAAACACAAGCTCACGAGTTTCATTTGAAGGCACCATATTATTGTGAATGACATCAACTGACATGAAGTAAACATGGACCCAAGCTGTTGCCTAGCAACGCAATTCCGTTGAAATGGTCTATAGCTGCAAACAACTATTTGCTATGTAAAGATATAGAGGAGTAATGTATACCTGAGAAGAGAATGAAGTCGCTCTTTCTCTGTCGATAATCGCAGACCGCGTCTTTGTGGAAGCGTAGCGCGCGCGCCCCCTCTTCGGTTCCCCCTCAGGTTAACACTGTTAGCTCTGTCAGCACTATTGCTGTTGTTTGGGGGGGGGGGGGCAATAGAAATGTTTTGATCACCTGACCTGTCCTCTAGCGCCACCAGCAGGTCCACCATAGAAATAGGTCACCACCTGTGGTTTTGAGTGCCTCAACAACCTGGATTGCCATGAAATTTGGCACAGATATCCATGTACCCCACAGTATGAATCATAAGTAACTTACTTTGATAAATTTTCATATAGCGCCAGTCATTTTTTTATCAAAAGGAATGACATTGCTAAGAGCCTGTACTTTGTGTTTAATGCTAATTAGCATGTGTTAGCATGGTACACACAAGATCAAAGAATGTATATTACCAAGAAGTGACAGTCAATAGTTTTTTTTCCATTACAACATCAGCGCCCAGCAGCAAAGCTACGCTTCCGCCCTTTTGGACTGAAAGCGACTACCGGACGCCAGTAAAACGTTCGCCTAAACAGTGCCGTACAAAAGTAAAACAAAATTATTTCTATTCTATTGTCATATTACACTGAAATGGCCTGTGTTGAACAATTAAATATTATAAATATGATAAGCATTTTCAGTCCAAAATGGCAGCAGCGGCTGTTGTCAAAAAAACACCAGAGTTTCGTCTCTTTGCTTCTATGCTCTTTGCTAAGATGGTTAACATACGAAACATCAGCATGTTAGCATTGTCATTGTATGTTAGCATGCTGATGTTAGCATTTAGCTCAAGTACATCCCCACAGAACTGCTAGCACAGTTGTAGAAGTCTTGTTTTTCCTCTGTATGATATCTAAAAGTCAGCGCTAGACAGTGAGTCAAGAAACACTCGTTCATTAATTACTTACAACAAAATGTTTTTTTTTAAAAAAAAAAGCTAAAATTTTATCAAATTCAACTGTAGCTGCTGTTTCTATCTACAATCATCCAGGAATAACACACATATCAAAGTAGACCAAGACATTTAAAGCACATCACCATCAGCAGAAATATTGAGCCTTCACACACACTATAGAGAGATACAGTATGTCTTTATGTATTGTCGTGTTATGAGGCGGTTTTGAACAGTGTGTTGGAGGTGGAGCAGAATTAGCGTGTTGTTTTGGGCCAGAGGGACGTTATTGGAGCATGTCTACCTTGCTCTCCCATGCATAGCTAATAATGAATCCCCAAGGAAGCCTAATAAGGCATTAGCCTACCCATGAGCACATGGGCTTAAGCTACAATACACATGGCACAAACCTTTGTACACACAAGGCTGGCAGACAAATGAACACATCACTACATCATATGACACACGACTGTAAAATACACATCATATATTATTGAGTCAAACACACTTGGTGACAATCAGGAGGAAAAGCAGCAGTTTTTAAAATCTGTTAACTGAAATTAAGCAACTATCTCTGAGATGTTTTGATGGAAAGGTATCGATCGAGGAGGAAACCTTTAGAAAGTGGTTAGCCTTTTATTTTTTTCTTGTTTACATTGTTTATTAGCATCGATCTTTTTTGTATGCACTCCTTTGTTTTCTCATCCCTATCCCACAGTTTGTTACTGATGTCCTTCCCTCGCTCTTTCTTTTTATCTTTCATTGATTTGTACAGATAAAATTAAGTTTTCATAGGAAAATGCATTTTGTTTTTTTGCTACAGAGAAATCCACGTCTGATAAAAAGTCCACACACTCATACTAGTTCGACATAAATAAAAGTGAATTTCTTTCCTCTTTTTATTCTGTTGTAAGCAGTCCTTTGTGCAGCAGCATGGTGCTAATACCCCCCTGCCATCTTCCCTTCTCGGTGGAGGAGGAAGTCCCTGCTGCAGGAGCGTCTGTCAGCCTCCATTTGTTTTCGCTGTCTAGCAAAGCAGCCCTTTGCTTTTCTTCAGATCAATTTGCTCCCAGTCTGGGAGGGAAGCGTATTCATCTCTCTTCATTTCCAAAATAGTCTGCAACATAATTGTAGTGATTTATTTGCAGAGGAAACAATGTAAAAAAAATCAATTCATTTAATGAAATATAAATGTTAAAGTTGAACTTCCCCTTCTCAGGATTTATCATCAGATCAGAAACATCTATTTTCATTTGCAAAGTATGGTGAACACTGCAGCCTGCTGGTTGAAAGACTTCACTGCATACTGCTCCATCAGTTTACCTGGAAGTCTTGATCAGACAGGTAGACTTCCAGGCGCTGGGGGTCCACTCCTTCAGGTAATGGGCTCCGCAGCAGCTCCTCCAGAGGGTACTGGGTCTTCATGAGCTGGGCCAGGGCGTCCTGCACCAAGGTCAGCTTCATCCGCCCCGCATCGCCCTGACAAATACATCAAACAGAGAGACACAGATTCAGCTATGAAAGCCTGTATTAATATCTAGACTACACAACAGGAAACAGTAGATATATAGATCTAACGTACCTGTGTGTGGGGTCCCAGGCTCCTCTCCCAGCGGGGGAACACGTTAGTGAAGGTGAGAGGTTCTAACCCCTCAAATATGAGGTAGGCCTGCGGTGGGCGTCTTGGGTTCATCTCTGGGATACAGAGAAAAAACATAAAGACATGTTTAAACACATCAACAAACAAGCAACGCTTTTATTTCCAAAAAAATCCTCTCAAAAAACTCCCTCCTACCTTTGCAGTACTGCAGCGCCGTCTGCATGGCACACCTCCTCTCGTCATGCCAGCAGCTCCAGGCCGAAGCCGAGCTCTCCGTCTGCTCGGGCTGACCCCTCTGCCACAGGTAGACCTCCAGACGGTTGTCAAGTAGGAACAAGGCTGGCAGACAGACGACAAAGATAGGAGATATATTAGACAATAAAGTGGAAGTAGATTAGAATTATATCAAATTAAGTCTGATTTTGTTGTTTCTGTGGGATGATGGCAAGAACAAGACTTGGTCAAAACCGAGTATATGGCTGGACCGTGTATGGTCAGTTTGTTACACAAATAGTCAGTGGTCATGTCTATATTGTTAAATCCAGTGGTACATGTCCACCAGATTATTTCTAAGGCGAATAACAAACCTTCAAGCTCAATATGACTTTATTATTTACAGCAAATTTTCAGCACTTGAAAACTAGCAATGTATGACATGTCATGTATTTTGATAAGTTATTTTATAATGCCCGTATACAGTGATATGGAACAGCCTTCAGTCTTTTAAGCCACTTCTTAAAAGCCAGTTTCTAAAATTTGCTACCTAAAACAAATCGTCAGATTGTTTTCTTAAAAAAAATGTTTAGTTGAATCAAAGGGGAAAATAAGAGCATGTTTTTTATGTGTTGTGTGTGTTGAGTATGCTCTCACCCGGCTGTGGTACAGAGTACAGACTCTCCTGGACGAAGGGCGTTGCCATGACGAGACCCGGCAGCCGCGTTGGACTCTGCAGCTCTTCTGCCTGGAAACTCCCAGAGGAGGCGCTCAGGTAGAAAAGGCGAGGTGTGAAGTTATACTTTCCTGGATCTGAAAGATTATATTTATTTCTGTCATTTTAAAGTTTACAGAGTTGAGAGAAACATCCTGGGTGGAGAGAAGTAGTTTCCTACCTTGCAGCATGCAGTCGTAGGCCTTCCTGTCCATTTGTCCCAGCGCTGTCCAGAAATCTGCAGGCTCCGACCCTTCCTCCACCACCTGCACCGTCACAGGGCTGCTTTTACTGAGACCCAACTCTGGAGGACACCTAATAAACACACACAATGATTTCAAACTTCAGTTTTAGAAACATCATTGGATCCTTCGAAAGCCCACCCTGTGTATGTGACTCACATCTGAGTGAGATGCTCCACTGCCCTCTTGCTGACCTCTCTGGAGCTGCTGTGAGCTTTACAGCCAGTCCAGAGGTACAGCACCCCCTGCTGGCTGTTGAGGAGCACAACGGAGCCCCTGGACCTCAGACCTGCACAGCAGCAGTCCACCTCTAGCAGAGAGCCTTCCTCTGGGAGCTCTCCTCGCACACAGAACAGACGCCACTCTGCTACAACAGACAGATAAGATTATATGTTGTTAAATTGGCAGTAGGCAGTATATTTTTGGCATCATTGGGCAAAAATTCCATAATAACCTTTCAGCATATTGTAATTCAAGTGTTCTGAGAGATAACTATATTTCTGCACCTCCTCATGGCTCTGTTTTCAGGCTTTAAAAAATCAATGGCGGCCGCGTCACAAACTTTCTCATTTTACAGCTAAACCATGCACTACAAGATGATTCTGAAAACATTTGAGGCGAGAAATAGGCATTATAGTAACATACTATTGATTCATATTTGATCAGCGTTGCCTAGTTTGACCGTTTGGTCAGAGTTCGCAAGTGATTGACAGCCGGCTCTCATAGACAGCAGCTGGACAGCAGACCTCAGATCAGCTCTTACTGCTTGTTTTCCTCCGGTCTGTGAAATCTTGCAGATGCCGTTAGGAGCACCGGAGGACACAGAGGCCCATGATTTTTTTCAGGTTACCTGTTTCATGTACTACTGTCACGATATAGTGACCGTTTTATAAAAATAACTTTTTTTAATCATATTTGCTCCAATCTCGCCTACTTCAGCTTTAAATAATACCACAAAACAAGGAAATAGATACAGGGAGACAGACCCTTACTGTACAGTACCTGCATTAGTGGAGGCCTCCTCTCGCTTGCCCTTGTGAATGACCACGCCTCCCTGGAAAAGCTGCAGGAAACAGGGAGGTTCCTTCCCCTGAGGTACCACCACCTTCAGAAACAACACAATGAACACACAGGCTGTAAACAACAACAGTCCTGCTGGAGGGGAACTGAAGATGTCAGTATAGTGTAGTTCTGACTTCTATAATACTAGAAAAAGCCCTAAAATGTCTCTAATTTGTTATAGTAAAATTATAAATGAAAGCTCCATCTTTGCAGTAAAGTACCTGTAGTAAAGAATGGTTCCTTTCAATGTATTATTGTTGCATTAGTCTCGTATAGCCAGACCCATCTGTCTAAAGAAAGGTCTGGCTCCGCACACCACTATCATTCTGGTATAGAGAGGAAAAAATGCAGTGGCTTGTTTGTATTTCTTTAAACCAATCACAATCGTCTTGGCCGCCACTTATACTGCATTTTATCTACTAACTACAATCATCAAGTGAATGAAGTACATTATGTTTCCATCAAAAATGTGTTGAAATAAAAGTAAAAACCCCTCAACAAAACAAATACGCGTGTAAAATGTTCTTACAGTGTTATTTCTTTCGGGTGTAGTCTTATATACGAGTGGATGACCTTATTACCTGTGAGTCTTCATGGTTGTTCATCCCGATGGACAGGAAAGCAGCGGTGTCCCGTCCGCTGACGCTGGAGTGACGGCCCCGCCACAGGAAGAAGGCTGTGTTTTCTTTTGGTCCGGGACCTGTGATACACTCATCAGTGCTGTTCATCTTATCTACAGTAGAAAAAAATCTAGTTACATTTATATTTCAGGCATTTTTGTAGTTGATGTTGATGATTAAGGAGAGTGAAGGTATCATATGATAGATTGTCACTGACCAACAGTGTTGATGCTGTACGTCCAGCGGATGACGTAGGAGTCTCCTTCGTGAAGCTGTCCGGAGCTCTCCACGGGAACTTCACTGTCATCAAACTCCTGGACGTGCCACGTGTCCACGGCGACTGTTTTCAGCTCCATCTGGCGTCCTTCCTCTAGCGTGATGACCCCGTGCCCCCTCTGTACATCAACCCCAGACAAAACATTATGGACCAAGCCGTCCCCTTCCAGTGACTGACCCGACACTAGAGCTTTAGCGTCACAAGCGCTCAGGACGTCTGATGATGGGGACGCCGACTGGGAAGTCTGAACTGGGATGTGCTGTGGAAAGATGGAAGTTTAAAAGGAACGTTATCTTCCTGGTATCAATCAACAAGCCAAAGTATTGTGTGTGCTGCAGCATCACTTTTAAATGTTACACTGTGAGACAAACCTGAGTCTCCTTGTTCACTGCAGCAGCTTCCTCCACGCCTCCACTCCCGCCGGTCCAGTCCAGGAACTTCTCCCTGAAAAGAGCCGTCTCGTTGTGCTCTGAGACACAACCGAACAACGCCCAGCTGGGACGCCCCTCTCCCCTCCTGAGGACAGTTAGAGTTAGAGACATAGTCCAGTGAGGGAACCCATTTTCAAGGAGTATAGTGACAGTATAATGCAGTAAATATACACTTTAGAGCAGTGGTTCTCAATGTTTTTCCTTAAGGAACCCCTTTTCTATCATTGAGTAAACTGACGACCCCTGACTAAGCGTCATTTTATGGATATTTCATATTACATTCAATGCATAATAATAACAGTACACAACAACTGATAAACTGTACAATTAACCCAAGTAGTGAATGTAATAACTGCAGGAATTTTGTGTAAAACAAGCAATTTGGATGAATTTTGAGCAGATTATTTTCTGTGAATATTGCATCAGAGATGAGTTTTCAAGCTATTTTTATTAATTTTTAATATAATTCTTTGTCTGTATTATGTTTTTTTTTTTATTTTTTAACAATCATTTATACTTCATAGATTTTTTTTTTTTGACAAATTCAGTGTTTTCTTCTCCCTGACGCTCCTGATTGTTCTATCAGCTCTTTGGTTGTTTTAACTGTATACTTTTCTAATGCAGGACGAGGCTGTTCAGCAGAGAGGGAAGGCTCTGTGAATATAACTTGTGTTCAGGTCTTCATCGTGCCCTTATCCTGTTTATATCTTAAATAATATATCCAAACTTTAAAAATAACCTCAACCCCATCCAACACCTTTGGGATGAACTGGAACATGACGAGCCAGCATCAGTGTTGGACCTCACTAATGCTGTAATGTGGCAGCAGATTAATGCCGGGGTTTTGGAATGACATGTTCAACAGCTTTCTGTCTACTTGTTTGAATTGAATTTCTAAACAGCTGTCTTTTGCCAGCTGCAGCGTGTCAGTGTGTGGTGCGGACAGATAACAGCATGTCATGTGGACACAACGCTGTATGCTGGGTGTTCCTCCATGTGTGGCAGTGTGGGATTACAATTTGGTTTTAAATACCAGCTGCAGACGTCTGCGGGGTGTTGCTGCATGCACAGTAAACTTAATGCTCTATGCTCACTGTGTCTAGTGTCCTATTACATAAATTGCTATTATCGTGTGTACCGCAATGTTCAATATGTGCAGTGAATACTTACAGCTGTACTCCACTGTTTCTGTAACGTGCTCTAATATTGATATGCTGTTATTTTTTGTTGTGAAGTGCGGACTAAAAGCTTCACCGCCTGCGGTGTGAACATACCGCTGTGTGTCGGGGTTACACTGCGTGGGATCCAGTGGATTGACTCGACAGTTGCTGTAGTCATAAGCTCCGACCCACACTTGGTGAGTCAGCTGGAGAGCCACATTCCTCCTGCTGAGGGAAACACCCTGTCCCTGCCACAGGTACACCTCGCTGCCGAAATCAAACACCAGCGCCTGGACACACACATATAGACATGTACAGTATGTTGCACAGAGTTGAATATGAGAGGTGATCAGCTATTAAAACTGACCTAAAACAAATTGGAAACAAGACGAAATCAAGAATGATAAAGCAACAGGAGAGTCCAGAAGAAAGCTCAGACCTCATTGGAGCCCAGCAGGGCGATGCTGGGGATGGAGGCCCAGGTCTGTTCATGAGGCACCAGTCTGTTCTCCACCAGACGGTACACACAGTTAGACTCCACCACACCGCTCTCATAGAGCTCATCCTCCTCTTCTGCACTGGCTCCTGAGGGGAGAAGCAAACAGATCCAACAGATCTTTAATCTTATTTTTCCAGTTTTGTTGACTTTTGTCACATCAGATAAAAAGCTAAATTGCAAAAGTATAAAAGAACAAGCAGGTCTTGTTGTTTTATAACCTGTCCTTTACAACAAAAAAATGACAAAATGAAATGAACAAAGCAGACATTTTGACCTCTGACCTCTGTAATGTGTCCTTCCTCCTAGGAGGCTCCAGAAGTCTGCAGCCAGGCTGCTGTCACAGTTCAGCCCCTCTTCCAGGTGGACCACCTGGGAGGCCTGACAGCCCAGATCCCTCTGACTCTGGATGGACGACGCCAGCTCAGAGGCCTGAAAAACAGAAATGTTCAGTTTCTAATACCACTGAAGAAGGAACAGGCAAATATGGAATTAGGTAGTAACAGAATACTTGAAACTGTGTTATTAAAAAGGCCTTGTGATTTCTGACGCTTAAGAAAGAACAGGGTTTTGCAACAAGTGCAACACCAAATTTTGTGGCCCATCAGATGCTGTGACCCAAATAGGTATTTAAGGTATACTGTCACCAATATTATATCATTTCTATCACTGAGTTTTCATCTTAAAAATTCAAATCTCCACCACTGATGTAGAAAAGATTAGAACAGAGCAGAAGAGAATGGAGACCTTTTGATGCTTCACAGTCTCTAAAACATATTAGCTGCATGTGTATGCTGTTCAAAATGCATCGTATGCATAAACCGCTCCTTGGGGTATCATTGTATGTATTTTGTGGCATTAAATTAAATATGTGAATATAGAATATTTATAGTTACACCATCATTACCATTTTAATTTATAACACCCATACAGATATTCTTCTCCAGCACATATAGTGATATTTTACGTTTGATAATACGGTTTTCAAGCGAAGCATTTTTACACATTTTCACCAAATTCACATTTCATGGCACAAAATGTCTTATATATATCTTGTACACCTATTATACCCCATCCTGTATGCTAACAACATACTGTCTTGAAAATGAAAACATGACAGTATGTTACTGTCCTCGGTGGTGGTACCTTGGCTTTCTCTTGTTCGTTGGCAAACTCTCCGCTCCACAGGATGCAATGCTCCGGAGTGACTAGCAGGAAGCAGTCTCCGCTGTTCAGCGAGCGCACTGACGGCTCCACCAGACGCACCTGGACATGCCGCCTACCTGTCACCACAGACACTAGTCAATATAAAAACTTCAACGTGAAGACACTCGTGCACACACATGAATATTTTTCTGACCTTTGATGAGAATGAGCATCATGCTGCTGAAAGGAGGAGAAGACTTGGTCGTATCTGACGAAGAGACGAAGTCTTCTGATCTGGAAGGATGTGAATCAGCCACGGAGGAGTTTTTGGACTCTGTGGGGAGGGAGAAACACACGATAAGGAAGCTGAATAAAGAAGACAGAGAAATAAAAAAAAGAGAAAATGTTCCCACTCACTCTTCTCTGCTTGGCTGCTCTCCTCAGCAGCTGTGTTGTTGACTCTTTCTCCCATGTAGTCCTGCATGATGTCCTCCCGGGCAGCCAGAGCCCTCAGAGGGTTCCTGGAGCCCTGAGTCCGACGGGACGGACGCACTGACCGCCTGTGCTCCGCTACTGCTGAGGTCAGTCTGCACCACACACAACAACAGTTGAATATTAGTTATTATATTCAATGATGTGTTATTACTACTGTGACGTGACGTTATTACTACTGTGACGTGACTGTAATCAGGGCCAGAATGTATAAAGCTGCTCAGAGTAAACTTTGGAGTTATTTTGCTTTTATTCTAAGAATTGAAATTAAGAGCCATCAATAACTTTTGAGACAGTTTTGAAATTATTTAAGAGAGCTCCAAGAGTGTCCTATAACTCACCAGCAGATGGCTGTATTAAACGCACAGAGTCGGAGGCTACACTTTCCAACAAGGTCTCTTGGAAATGTACGATGATAAGTTAATAACAAGACGCAAGATCTGTTCCAATAATCACACAACATGGAGTTGGAATCATCCAAATCACAGCACGATTGTGATTCAGCACATAAACCACATCTATATCAAATTAAAAAAGCGTAATAATTATCATATTGACCGGACCATAAAATACAAGAATTTTGGTGAATTTAAATACAATGAATAAGAAAACACAGACATGACTCACTGTAAAAACATAAACATTTTAGGGGTTTCAGAAAACCAGAAACAATTAATAATCTATTTGAGTCACATCCAAACAACATCGCAACAGATTACTACACAGGTTTTCACTTAAAATTGTTAATCTATCCCTCTTTCACTCAATTATATAAATGAATAATATTCCAAATCAAATATTGTCAACATCACTATTATCATAGGGAACTTTTAATATATATTTCATATATTGAGGCATGTATATCTTTGAGAGAAATGAATCATGACAATGTGTGCATGAAGCTGTGATTATTGATGTGATGCAGTCCTGACACGTCACCATTGGAGGCCTTTTTCTGGGGACCCACTTTTTTAAAAATGACAAACCATCGCGACCTAATTCCCAATAGGCCTTATCTATAAATATATGTAAATAAAACAGCAAATTTGTGCATAAAAAATGAACATATCCGACCATTTTTACCGCCATTTCAGCATCACCTCATATTATCTTGAATAGGTAAACCAGCCGTTTCGAAGAGATATACTTATTGAAAAATCACAACTGTTTTATGCATGTGTTATTGAAAACATATACACATGTTAAATACTTTATAAATGAGACAAAACAAATGTATTTAGGTGGAGTTAACAGGCTCTCCTTTTTTTTTCTCTCATCAGTAAAACAAACAGACTGTACGCTAGCCTTTCGCTCCCTCATGTGGCTCAAAGGTGAACTGCAGATCTAAATGTTAAATAAAAGACTATGGAAGACCTAATAAAATCTCCTGCGACCCACAGCCCAGTCTTTGGGGATGACTGCTATAGACTATTGGTTGCATACCTATGAATTTATCTCAAAAGAAAATAGCTAAAACCAGATGGGTCCCTCTAACACATACCTATATAGATATTTATAATACAGCGATAGGGAAGGCCAATAATCTTACAATCTGTGGTAAAACCAGGCTCACATGGGTGTGTTGGTCTGGCAGAGGACACCCAGGTCCTGCTCACTCTCTGCAGCAGCGACGTCTCCACAGGGTGGGGGGGCGCAGGCCAAGGGAGGCGACTGATCTCTGTAGAAACCGCCGTCAAACGTGTTTGATTCATCTACAGGCGTCTCCTCCTTCACCTCATGAGGAGCCACTGAGAGCGGAGAGCTCTGAGGAGCTGCAAGGGGGACGGGATGGGAAATATTAACTTTAAAATACTTTAACAACTGATATCAGGTATCTTTAAATGATCTTACCTTCGAACTCCATCGCAGGCTGCATGGAGATTTCTGTTCAGCAAATAGAGCAAACAGTTTAGAGAGAAACAGACAAGAAGAGTCTCAACACAGTTTTTATTTCTATCTAAAGCAGCTGTAACCTTCAGATGAGCACGTTGGAGCTTCAGGGTGTCCCTGGTTATGAGAGGAGTCATTTCTGTCTGGTTCTGGAGATCCTAACAGATGGTGAACACAGAGAGTCAGAGACACAAACCTGCTTCAGGTAAAAGATACAGAGATGATGAAAGTAAACTCACCTCTCTTGGCCAGACATTCGTCCTCTTGCTCTTTCCTTTCCTGCTCTGTGTTCATTTCCTCAGCTTCGTCCATCTCATCCTCAATTCCCTTAGCCTATAAAGTCAGAGAAACAGATGAGCTCTTCTGTACATTAAAACATCAAAAAGATTTAATGAAATGTGGGCCTGCGTGACCTTCTGTCTCCACTGAGGCTCAGTCTGGTTCTGGGTAGGAGAGGAGACTTCTTGTGCCTCAAAGGACAGATTTGTCTGAGGATGAAGCCAAAACAGAATACATGGATAATAAAGAAACAGGTCAATTATTTAACGTAGGAAAGTAGGCCCCTTTGGAGACGTGCATGACCAGAGGGGAAAAAATATGATGTTGAATGAAACAAATTAATTTGGGAACAAACAAGACAGCAACACTATTGAGATACAAAATGTATTCAGGCTGCAAAACAACACATAAAGTACAAGATGTACAGAGTTTTTCTATATAGTATATAAATACTGTAGCATAATGATATTATTATATTATTCCATCAATGTTTTGCTGTTGCTTTGTATGATTTTGTTGCTCATGTAGGTGTCTAAGGGCGCTTTCACAAGCCAACAATTAGTCCGTTTTAATCGAACTGTGGTACGGTTCGTTTGGGCGGTTGGGAACGCAGTAAAAGTACTCCGGTGGGGACCAAAACAACTTGCTAGAGGTGGTCTTGGACCATTTATAAGCGAACCCTAGTGCGGTTCGATTGCAGTGAGAACATAATCAAACCCAATTACAGAAAACGCAGGGAATAATGGGCTACCTACACGGGCATTTGTTTAGATGGATACAGCTAAACGACAGGTTTACATGAGTGTGAGAGGACTGACCTGTACTTCTGCAGAAGTCTGACGTTTGCTTGACATATGGGCCGAAGAGAACATACAGAATATGATAAATAAAGTCCAAAAAAATAGTGACCTTCATAAAGTCATTCCAGATAAACTAGAGGAGAAGGATTCGCGCACACAGTAGATCACTGCTGAGTCTGGGAAAAAACCTTCGGCCCTGCTCCTTTGTACACGCCCCTCAGCAAATACATTTTTTTATTTGGTCCGCTTTAATTTGTGCATAGTGATACTGAACCAGACTAAATACAAAACTAACCAAAAAAAAACAATTTCACTCTGATTTGAACTAACCAAACGGGACTATGGCTTGTGAAAGCGCCCTTAGCAGTTGACAATTAGCCTTCCGGCACATTTACAGAAACACTGATTGACGTGTTGTCCTTAAAAATAGAGAAAATTAAATGAAAATCAACACATGTGATGCACAACAAGGAAACACATCAGTCAAATCCAAAATATGTTGCTCTCGAATTCACGGTCAATAATGCAGGAGAGACATATTGTGTCTAAAAACTCCAAATGAGCAACAGAACCTGATGAGAAACATGAATTTCACATTCTTGATAATGTTAACAACAATTTTTATTATTTTTTAATTTCACTTTTTCTTCTCTATTTTTTAATTTTTTAATTTTTTAATTTTTTAATTTATTTATTTAATTATTTTTTCCCCTCACATAAAAATATTAATAATGTTAACAAAACTCAATCTTGTTTCTTTTTTTGAAACAAGTTTGTCCAATATTGTTGCAGATTGTTGAAATTAAAATTGGGAAGGTTGGGTGTGGAGGTAAGACAGAGAAACTAAATGGAAACTGTGAAGCTGAGATGTCTCACTTCAGAAAAAGGATAATTTTCAAACAAAAAAACACTCCGCGGGCGACGGAGTCGACTTGTTAGTGTGAGTGAAACTTCACACGTCATCTGTAAAAATCACAGCCACGTGAAACTGAAAACTTTTCACTGCATATAAAACACTGCAAACCAAAAACAGCAACAATTAATCATCCATGCAGCAGCGGCTCAAACAGTTACCTGGTTGAAACATATGATATATTGGGGTGTGTTGCTAGAATAGACAGAGGCAAAGACGGGCTCCTGGGGAAGAAGAGGAATTGGAAGAAAGAGAGAGGGGCACGCTAAAGCTACTGTAACATTAGTAATGCATAAAATCTTCATAATGGAGATTTAGAAGGATCTATGCATTGAGAAGCATTAGTGGAAGACTTACCCAGCACTGAGGGTTGACGTTCTCCACATGAAGGGTTTCTGTCTCTTCCTGCAGAGGGCAGCATGGGGGGAAAATGGGGGAAGATAATAAAAACAATAACAGGAAACAAATTAAAATGTTGCCAGAAGTAAAAACAGAAATTAACAGAACAGCAGATCTTGAAGTAAAGTACACACCATCACACAATATTCGCATACACTGCACACACACACACACACACACAATCACACACACACTCTTTATGTGTCTGAAAATTGATTGGCTGCTTGTAAATTAGATTAGACCATGGTGCAGATTTATTTAGGAATATTTATTTGATAAATGTTGTTTTTTTGTTTGTTTTTGTAGATATTATTTATTTTTTAATTAATTAATTAATTTTAGTTATTATTATTATTCTTTTTTTATTATTATTTATTTATTTTAATTTTATTTATTAATATTTATTTTATGTTATTGGATTTGTTGACCAAAATGTGACAATGTTCATGTAAAAAATCAATACATACTAATTACAAAAAAAAGAAATTAACAGAACAGGAGAGGAATATTAAAATTAATACACACACATATAGTACATGTACACACACACATCACCACGGTGCAGCTGAGATCATAAAAGGGTCAACATTTAATCACCAGAATAATCTGTTTACATTTCACATAATACTCTGAGACAGTCAACGTACATAAACACTAGATATTCCTCAGTAACTTTAGTCTGATCTCAAGACATTTAGCACCTCCCAAATCCAGAGTGCTGTTGCTAAGAGATGATATAATATCTGGTTTCACTGGAATGACAAACACACCGATCTAACCTTCGGTCGAAAGGAGGAGCGAACCCAACAACCTCGACATTACATTTTCCCCAAGAAGCCCCGGGGGCTTTCCCAGATCAAAACACTGCAAACATCTGTGGATAAAGCCCGGTTCAAAATTCTTGTTTCATTTTGTTGACCTATTAGAGTCAAAGAACTCTTTTTATCACTCCATAAATCAGAAAATAAATACTGTCATCAGCCATAAAAAAAAATATTTTCACCATGTTTTTAGGGCTATAATGTTCTATAAATCAGGCTATGAAGGATATATGAAGAAACACATCTGTAAAAAAAACTTCTGAATATAGACAGGAATGAAACTGGAAAGTTTGGTGGATGTAAGTGCTACTGAAGTTGGGATTTCTAGCCTTTAAAGATATGTATTGTACATTTTCAGGTAATACCTCATTTTACAGGTCCGCAAATTTCATGGTAATTAGGTGACAATTAGCAAATAACCTATTTGAAATTTCTTTGGAATAACTGCCAAACTACCCCAATATTTACCTCAAAATTTATAGAAAATTACTTAATTCTAAACATTATTTAATAATTATTTTCCACTATTTCCCAATAAGCAGTGATAAATAACTGGTAATTTATTTAATACATTTCCAGGAAAAGAATACAAAGTTAATTGATATGCTTTATTTCTATGTCTGCTGGTAAATAGATGATAATTAGCAAATAACTTATTTGAAATTTCTTAAAAAACTCCCTGAATCATTACATTAGCTACCAGGTTGCATTTGTGTAGACAATAAGTCACACAATGGTGAGATTTGTGCCTGATCAGAAGTGTCTTCTATTAGCTTTGGTCTCTCACCTCCGATGAAGGGCAGCCGCTTCTCAAGCCTAAGGGCCCTATTTTAACGATTATATGTTCTTTTAGCATATAACTATTAAATAATGTTTATAATAAAGTCATTTTTGATCAATTTTCATATAAATATTAAGGTAATTTGGCAGTAATTCCAAAGAAATTTCAAACAGGGTTACTTGCTAATTATATTTTTTTTGCGGACCTGTAAAATTACCCAATATTTGTATCTCTCTTCTCACCTCTGGATTTTAGCAGCTGACAGTCCAAAGATTTTAGTGAGTGAATCAAACTGAAACCTTAAAAGTGAGGGGGACAAAAATGGGATTTTGAAAAGTGAAATTAAACTTTATCCCTCTCTGCTGACAGTCTGAAACTCCAAACTGGACTCTCAAAGGATTAGAGATGAGATTAGGGGGTCAAAGAGTTTCCCCTTTACAGACCAGAGAGGCAGAGCAGCTGCTGACTCTGCAGCTGTGATTTGGTCCACTGAGATCCTCATTGTACAAACTGATATATGAAACATATCTTACCTTACTTCTGCTGGTGTTTGTCGTCTCCTGCAGTTTAACGGTGCCGTCTACCAGTGTGACCTGAACATGACCCATGGCTGTGGTTTCTTCATTCATCCTCCCCACACTCTCTTCCTCATTCTGCTGCCTTTAGGACACATCACATGTACAGATTATAAACTATAGAACATATCAACAAAAAACAGTTAAATTTGCATCCTGAAACTGCTGACAACTGATGTTTGTACTGGTGACATCTGTAGATTTGATCATATTTGCAGCATGAAGTACTCAATGTTCTGTAACTTAATGTCAGATACTCACTGTACTCTCCCCGTAGTATCTGAGCTGTGCTCCTGCAGCTCTGTGTGGCAGGGCGTCTCGTCCTGCGGAGTGTCCTGCTCTGTTAAGGCTCTTATCGGTGTACAGGCGATGGTTTCCCTCCTGGTTCGAGCTCTCTGCCTCCAGGGAGCGGCAGCTTCCACACCTGAAGCCTCTCGTCTCGCTCTCCGTGGCGGTGCAGACATTTCCTGGCGCTCCGTGCTCTCCATCCTTCCTCGTATCTCTGCTTCTTCACAGCCTCCACCATTCTGCTCATGGCCGGACGGTGAATCCGTCCAAACGCCCTCCGTCCAACCGCCCTCTGTCCTGCTCCGCTCTGAGCCTCCGGAGCTGCTCTTCTTCAGTATTCCTCTCAGGACTGGCTCAGAGTCGTGGAGCTGCAGGTCCTGCTGGGTCGGGCCACCAGGCTGCCCGGGCGCAGGACCGGCGTCAGGTCTCGGCTGGGAGAGGCGTATCTCGCTGGGTTTTAGGTTGACAGACGAGGCCTGCTGTCTGTCGGACAGATGAGGGGACAAAGAGAAGGCGGGAAGCTGTACGGGGCCTTTCTGGAGCTGAACAAGGCACAGGGATGAGACACAGGTATAGATAATTATTCAAAATGTATTCGTTGAGAAACTATACATTCAGAGAGGATGCATGTCGACTTTTTTAACCAAGTTTGAAGCTTAAAATCCATCACTGTCTTCTTTAACCTCTTCCACTCCTTGAGTACGCCGGCGCCCTCGGCCGACTTTATTTTTCAGGTTCAGTTTTGTGGGGTTCTATGGGTACCCACAAATCTCCCCTTTACAGGTATGCCCTCTTTATGATAATCACGTGCAGTTTTGGGCAAAAAACAATGCCGTTTTTTGCATGCAGTATAAATGTGTTATTTTCTCCTATTCTAAAATGGTATGTTTGAATATTTCTGCATGCTGGGGTTCCTAAACAGTCTTGTAATTACATAAATTGGGTATCACTGTAAAGCTGAGACTCTTTTGGATCCAATGAGCCCAACTATATTCATGTGTGATGATGTTAGTCCCCATAGTAGCCATTTCATTGTAGTGAGACCATTTTATTAAACTTCACTGTATAAAATGACCTGTGGTGACCTCTAGGATAAACACAGCCTCATGAAACTTTACAAGCACAAACTAGAGACCTAGGGCATTCAGAGGATGGATGGCTTTCCTAGGTAGATTGACAATAAGGGGGTTTCTGAGCAGTTTACACAACAGAAGTGCTCGCCATCCAATCGCTGAAAAATGCAATTCTTGCAGAAATCTCCAAATGTCGAAAGTTTTTGATACCAAATCACAGCATGGCTTTTTCTACGGTGTTCCTCAAGGTCTTGGTGTCTTAATGTGATATTTTGGAGGGATTATTGATAATTTATATCAATTCCCGCGTGTTAAAAAATGGTTAAATTTAGCACCAAATCTGTGTAACAAATGGTATCAACCCAAAAATTGCTGCAACAACTTATGAGACATAATAGAGCATGGGGATGACCATCATATACTTCCATTATAATGTTCTAAGCACTTATATACTTTTACAATTCATTTTAATTAATTAATTAATTATTATTATAATTAAAAACAGACAAAAATGGGTCTCTGGAAAAGAGGAGTGGAAAAGGTTAAAAGCACTCTCTGACTTGTTCCTTTAACGTCTGTCTTTTCTGTGATTTTTGTATAATATTTCTTTGGCTCGTCTACTCACCAGGTTGACCTCCTCCACAGTGATGGGCTGTGTTCGGTACCGAGCACCCTTCTGCCTTCGTCTCTCTGGGGGCCCGTCGGCGGGGCCGCCTGCCTCCCTCCCCGGCAGCGACAGTTTGTTGAAGAGGGCCAGCTTCTCGCTCATGCTCAGCTTGCTGCTCTCATCGCTGTCCTCCACTGACTCAGCCTGCACACACTGGGACTCCACTGGCAGTGCTGGTTTTGGGGCGCTGTAGGGAAACGAGCACAGATGATATAAAACAGGATTATAATTACAAGATAAGACCAGGGTGACATGTTCCTTTAATACCATGAACACACACACTGTAGTTTATTTTGAGTCAATCCCACATACACCATCCTGCTGCTGGAAATACTCATTAGAGTATCAAATGTGTATTATACCGCCGCTGAAAGTAGTCACCAATAAATGCATTATTTACTCCCACTACAGTGCCCAGCTGTTTCAGGAAATTAATGAGCCTTTAAAAAAAAAAAAAAATGAAACTATATATTTTTGACCTGTTTTTAAAGAGTCATGTCATGTTGGTTTTGGTCTTTTTATGAGATTTGTTGACAGTAAGAAAACTACAGAATAATGCCAGCTTTACCCTTTAAACACATGAAGGTTATCCCAAATGGCTAAGCTAAAAGAAACAACTATGGAACAAGTGTTTATATTAGTTTATACTGTGCATAAAACTGTTAAGAATCCAACCAAATGCCCATGAAATATGCTTCTATATACGGTATGTATTCCTAGCACTGAAGCTAACATCTCCCTCCATCTGGCCACTAGGCTTCCCCACCTGATTGCCACGATTTCCTCACAGGTGATTGGCTGAGTTAGGAAGCGATGGTCGTTGCCACGGCGCACCCTGCGCTCATGACAGACACTGCCCGAGCGAGGCTTCAGGAAGGCCGAGGCCTCGGGGGCTGCAGACTTCTCCAGCTCCTACAGAGGAGATATAGATAGATAGATAGATAGATAGTTGGATAGATGGTCTTTATTGTCCCCAAAGGGAAATTCATTTAGCTCAGGTCAGTACCATACTGTACTAACAGACAGACTAACAGACTAACAGACAATACAATAAATAGATACAAATGCACACCACAATAAAAACATGATTCTCAAAGACAAGATCATGAAACGCAAAAGACTACTACTAATTCTGTGAATGTCGTGTGTGCCTGCACGGGGAATGTTAGCACAACATAACCAGTTCTTCCAGAAGTGCATTGAACAGCTGAACCACTTAAAACACTAAAATACTTCTCACAGGTTAAAGGGTAACTTCAGTATTTTTCAACCTGGACCCTATTTTCACCATGTTTTTGGCTCAGGCTCTTTGTCTAAGTGACTAATACAACACGTCACCTCGCCAGATTTCACAACGAGACTTCTCCTTGAGCGAGACTCTTTCCATAATGTCAGACATTTATAATAA
>CAKALU010058501.1:1995-22625 GCA_916700995.1 Hozukius guyotensis | reverse complement strand
ATTATTCCATATAAATACTAGCGGTGCGACGGTTCAACAAGCCCACGGTTCGGTTTGTTTTGCAGTTTTTGGGTCACGGTTTTGGTTTGTTTTGCACATTAGGGAGTCGAAAAAACAACCATTTCTATTGTGTTTGAACTCCAAAATATAGAAAATAAATTGGCTTTTACACAGTTGGTCCAACAAAACAAGACATTTTGAAGACAACACCTTGGACATGTTAGACACTAAACAATTAATTGAGAAAACTTGAACTTTATCGATTAATCGATAATGAAAATAACCGTTACTTACAGCCCCACATCTTACTGCTGTGGTTTTACTCCGCTATCCATCTTACTGGACGTGCAACTTCCCTTTTCCATTTGCAGCGCGGTAGCTTCAGTTAATGGGCTGCAAATTGTCAATCTCTGTTAAGTGCATTATGGAAACACTGACTGTCAGTCAGCATCCATCTGTTGTAGTTCATCAACTACATTTGATCAACCGCGTTCAGACTGTTGCAGCATCATGATTTCTGCGCTGACTGAGCTGAGATTCACAGATTTTGGCGCTCATTAACGGGATCACACTCCAGATGGAGAGCCTGTCCAGTATGAAGAGGAACAGGAGGGACGACTGAACATAACAACCTCCCACATCCTCAAAAGTGTTGAATAGACTCCAGAATAGAGCTGCAACGATTAATTGATTAGTTATCAACTATTGCACACTATTTTAATAATCGATTTGAGTAAAAAATTGTTTTTATACTTTATTTTTTGTTGTTTTATAACAAAAAAAAACAAAAAAACAATACAGACAACAAAAGACAGACAGGATCATCCCGAATGAGTAGAGATGCTTAACATCATATGACAATACATACATTTATAGGAGAAGAAAAGAAGCTGTGTAACATAGCAGTGTGCAAGTCCGTGGTTCCTTAGAGTCCCAGAATGTCCTTTAAAGTCTTGGAGGTCCTGCTAGTCCAACATCATTTATTGGGAGAAGGAAGCAAAGTTTTCCACAACAAAATACCTCTACACTAAGGTCACTTCTCATCTCAATTCACTTCAGGTTCAAATAAGATTTCCATCCAGTTCTTCCAGTATATTTCACCTTTTTTGGTGGCATGTCTCAGAGAGAAAGTCAGTTGTTCCACACTCTAAATTTCTTTCCATTCAAGGACTGTTTGGAGATTCCTTATTCAACCATTTCCTTGTTATTGTTCTATTCTACTACCAGCTAAACGTGTCTGTAATAAATATCTGTCATGCTTTTTTCAGCCCAGTTGGCACATTTCCCAAAATATATAACACTGAAAGTTCAAATCAAGCTCTGAGCTAGTTATTGATCTGATGGCGGTGACGACGTCTACCCAGTAAGAAGAAATATTAGGGCATTCCAAAAAGTTGTGAAAATGACCAGCAGACATATTACCACACAATCTCCAACACTGACCAAGCTCAGGTTTGTTACTCTCTGATTGCAGCTTCTTAAATGTGAATATTTTTTGGGTTTCTTTACTCCTCTGTGACAGTAAACTGAATATCTGTGAGTTGTGGACAAAACAAGACATTTGTCATTTTGGGCTTTGGGAAACAATGATGGACATTTTTCACCATTTTCAGACATTTTATAGAGCAAACAACTAGGGCTGCACAATTAATCGAATATTAATTGTGATCACGACGTTTTAAAATGAAGCCATAGAAAACTCCAAACTCAAAAAAATTCCCCCGAATATCCCAGAATTGAAAACCGAATAGCCAACCTCCCCGACGAACGAATATCTGAACGGTCAAATATTCGGATCCAGCCCTAGAAAGCAGCGCTCTGTTTATTTAAATGTGAAAGTGCAATAAAAAATATTTTGTCCCTAAAATCAGTAAGTAATCATTTTAAATAATCTTGATCTCAATATTGATAAAAAAAATAATCGTTATTATCATTTTGGCCATAATCGTGCAGCGCTACAAACAACAACAACAGATTAATCGACAATGAAAATAAAAGTTAGTTGCAGCTCTAATAGAGATAAACTTTAAACACCAGGAGCTTTTCCTTTCTTTTTTTTTAATTGGAAGAACATTGCAAGGCATATAAATTACAAAGCAAATAAGTAGTCTTCTATTTTTCATCCATTTTTCCCTCCCACCCCCGACAATAAAAGGAAATAACCAATATCACACTAATAGTTATAAGACTTAAGGCAGCAATGACACCAAAGTTAGAAACACACTGGACACATGAAATAATAAAAAACATACAATATTCACATATACACACAAAAAAAACATAAATAAAATAAAATAAAAAATAAATACAGTAGTAAAAAAATGAAAAAAAATAAATAAATAATAGAGATAAAAAAAAAAAAAAAAATAACTACGCCAATCCAACAAAACAAATAAGGAGGCTCAGTCGTCACAGCCAGGCAAGGAGGTCAGAGATTCAATATGGTTTAGAAGAGGTTTCCAAGTCTTTTCAAAAGAATTGAGGGAACCTTTAATAGAGAAAGACTTCAAACATCAGGAGCTTTTCCTTCCCGAGCTTCTGTGGTCAAAGTTGAACCCCCCCCCTGCCGTCTAGACTCTAACAACCAATTTGTCAAATGACTCTGCAGAGCCGGCTCCCGCCCCCGTTGGTAACACATCCTTCACATTTATGGCTTGAACGCCACTCGGTTGTATGACCTCATCTCAGGATAACGGCCCTCGATGCTGGCTCATGAGGAGAGCGGGGGCGGGGTGGGGGGGGGTTGTAGATGTTGCCGGAAAGTGTTCCTGAAATAATCCAGCTTGATTTATTCTTGGAAATCAACGCAGTGGAAAATGCAACGTTATAAACGTTTTTTATAAATGTCTTTGCTGAGGGAGTTGTTCTGTTTAGTCGCCGCCAGCTCAGAGACCTGTTTGGCGAACCGTGTCTCATGCAGGGAAGATGTAGGCGGAGGCTTAAGCCGTCTGAAATTCAAATACACACTTCATACTCTCTTTCTTCTCTCTCGCTCTGAACTTTGATATGTCAACAGTGAGCCCTGAGGTGTTACAGTACTATAGGAGTTAATTGAAGGGTGTGTTATTGTTTGTTCAGGGCTAGAAATTCAACCTTGTCCTCAGCTCTTTACGAGTTTACAGGAAGAATGCTCAGCTTTCAGTGCACCTTAAAATATAACAAGTCCAATATGTTTCAAAACAGTTTGCAGGTATAAGAGTAAAGATGCAGATAAAAAAAGATGAGTAAATAAAGATCTAGGAGAGCTACAGAAGGAACTCTTTGCAGTGCCAAGCAGAAGGCAGGAAGTGATCTTATCTTCCGAGACGGATGGACCACCTGCAGCCTCAGAGTCTATTTCAATCTGAGTCTTAGCGAGGCATCACTTGTAGCTTAGAAGTGCTGTCTCATTTTGGCGGCTGTGAGGAACCTGCAGAGCAACAGAGCGGGTGGATTTATTGATGAAGATGATGATGTGTGGAGTCGAGGAGTTCAGACAGAAAAGGCTTTTATTTTGGAAGATGAAGATGTCTGGTGTTTGACACGCTGACGTGGAGACGGTTCATTATTATTATCTACAAGACTACAAGTTTGAAACTGAAACATAAATCTGGGGGATGTGGAGAAATGAACTTACCAGACCTCTGTAGCCTCATCTTGACTGGAGGCTATGTTAGCCGAGTTGCATTATGGGTAATGTAGGCACCAGGGTTTTGAGAAGGAAGAAGAATCGTGAAATTAAAAAAAGACGATATCTCTGATTCTGATCGTTCTTCATCTGCCCAGCCGCACTTATTCGTTAATAAAAGTGTAAATTGTTGTGAAACTGACTAAACTTGTAAGACAACAATATCAAGGACCAATTGTTTATTTATTTTATAATAAATCTAGTTATTTATGAAAATAATCTAATCTCTCTAATCATCTAGGACACCAAAAGGGCTAGAGCCGGCCCTGGTGAGGGTTTCATGCTTTTCTTGGACATAAATGATAATAAACTGAATATATCTTTGTCTTTTAAACAGTTGGTCCATCAAAACAGGACATTATGAAGACAACACCTTGGACATGTTAGACATTAAACAATTAATTGAGAAAACATGAACTATTATCGATTAATCAATAATGAAAATAACCGTTAGTTACTTACTTACAGCCCCACATCTTACTGCTGTAGTTTAACTCCACTATCCATCTTACTGGACGTGCAACTTCCCCTTTCCATTTGCAGCGCAGCAGCTTCAGTTAATGGGACACAAATTGACAATCTCTGTTGAGTGCATCATGGAAGCACTGACTGTCAGTCAGCATCCTTCAGTAGGCGCCAGGTTTTTGAGAAGGAAGAAGAATGCGTGGAATAAAAAAAAAGACGATATCTCTGATTCTGCTGCATCCATTTTGATCATTTCTGCTTAAACTGACAATCCGGTGTCTTTTAATAGCCTTAAAATCAATTTGACACAGGAGCAAACAAAAAAACAAGACTATCTGTGCGTTCCCATACTACCATACTATTTAGTATGCCAGAAAAAGAGTATGTCCCAATGCATAGTATGTCAAAAAAATACCAGGATGTCCTACGACATCCGGTCGCATTCTGCAGTATGCAAGCCAGCATGGTTTTCTGGTGATTCTGACCCACAATCCTCTGCACAGCAGATATATGAGCTAGAGGGTCAAAGTTCAACTCGAAATGATATGACGAAGTAGTACGTCCCAGTTGTATGCATACTGCATGCAACAGTACGTACTTTGTAAGAGCAGCTGCAGTACGTACTAAAAGTAAAAAGATAAAGTAAGTGATTTGGAACGTAGCCTAGGATGGTGTCTGAATATGGATACTTCTCTTAGTACATTTCCATCTAGTACACAGTTTAAAATGTACTTATTTGCGTTGTGCGTGAGTTTCGACAGGGTAGCGATGTCTCAAATTGAGACCTCTTCTTCCTCTTCTTCCTCTTCTACTTCTTCTTCTTCTTGGTCGTGTCTAGAAGGTAACATGCAAATTGTGAAACTGTCGCGAAATGGTTAAGGTCAGTCATTGACCTTGAATGGTTAAGGTTAGGATAGGTCGTTGGGCAGCAAGTCTCACATGAGTTTTTGCAAGTTTTCCTTGTTGTTGTTGTTGTTGTTGTTGTTGTTGTTGTTGTTGTTGTTCTTCTGCTTCTTCTTCTTCTTCTTCTTCTTCTTCTTCTTCTTCTTCTTCTTCTTCATGGCAAACTGCAAGCAGACAGAACATTGGCACCAACATTTCCACACTTCCACTATGTAGCCAAGACGGGGCCCATTGAGGGTTGAGAAGTGTCCAACGTTCCACTCTCAACTTTTTGACCGTTACGTGTACTACATCCGAGTACTCGTACTGTACTGCGTCTTGCCGTACTTGTCAGTGTGAACACACTCATGCGAACTGAGACACAGTTTAAGAGTCTACAGCCATGCTAGCGGCTAATACGCTCACAATGACGATGCTAACATGCTGATGTTTAGCAGATATAATGTTTACTGTCTTAGTTAGGCGTGTCAGCATGAAGCTAATTTCATTAATTTTGCAGGTATTTGCTCATAACCCAAAGACAAATTATACATTTGGCCTGTTGATGGCGCTATAGAGGAAAAAGTCAGTAGGATTCATCCTCTGCAGATCATCAGTGTTATGACAACCGTTTTAATATTTGTTTAGGTATTTCAGTCTGGACCGAGTTACTTGTCAGTCTGACCGTAGCGCCTCGCTGCCTGCATGGATAAAAACGAAAAAAAGAAAGCTGCTAAAAAACCAAAAGCAGCTGTTATCTGTCAGCTACACCCACTTGTTTATGATCTTGAACACGTCTTTGCTCCACCTAAGAATGCTCCGCTCATGCCAGTGACTGTTAAAACCACCAGGACCATGAAACATCTTTCAATATCAAAGTGAGCCTGCATCTTTTTATGAGCTTTATGAACGTTCTTTTATGCAGTTATGATCTGTAACGCTGAGCTAGAAAACACATACTGGGGTTGCCATCACAGATCATTCTGCTCCGTTTTATTCTTCTGTTTTATTCCCAGCTCTTCTCGTCCATCTCTCTGCTGCTGTAAACACAATCACCTCTGCTGCCTCTTGGCTCAGATGGGAGGTTTCCTGTGTGACTCAGGGATGTTGTAATTAGCTGATCTCGTGGCTGCAGTCAAACACAGCGTGTCTGCTATCAAAAGTGGAATTTCAAGTCACATTTTTTACACATGGCTGCATATAATTAACCTTTTTAAGTGCCTTGTTTTAGTTTCTTTGGAGATAAGGAGACAGTATCCACACAGTCAATAGGGCAGCTTTAAGGAGGGGGTCGGGTTCTTTACAACTTGTCCTGACTCGTCTCCTTAAGTATATGCTCCTGCTGCCTTAAACTCTGTCGACTAGAACGAGTCTCGGCATGCAGAGCTCCTTGTTTTGTGTCTGTCTGTGTTTCACAAACTCTCGCCTGTCTGACGAGGCCGTGTTAGTGTGAGCGCGATGAGCCGGGTGAGGTAATCCCAGGCGACCAAAACAAGACGATCTTGCTAAAGAGCTGCTGAAAGAATTTCCTGAATGCTCTGCCGCCCTTCAGTTAGAGAACATCGGGAGTCACAGGAGTTGACCTCGTTTTAAGGCCAACTTCCTCCTTCATCGTTTGTGTGCCATTTGTCGCACCATGCTGCTGTATTCACACAGATTGCATGTTTAGACTGCGAATACAGAGCAGTAGAGCCCGTGTGTTTCCTTTTTATAAATCCATAAGACGCTGCCTCGGAAGTCGGCGTATTGATTCTCTCTTGGCTAATGCATTCATCAGCCCTGCTGTTTCTTTTTCCCCCTCCCCTAAGTGAAATTCAGTCTGAATCCTAAGTGCACGCTGGCTGGCGTTCAGCACCCTCGCCACTGCGTCCTCGGCCCCATCGTGCTGCCAGATCTCCAGGGAGAGGGTGTCAGTAAATCAGGTTTTTTTTGTGCCAGTTTCCCTGTCTGTCGTAGACCTTGTACACTGAAGCTGAACGGCCCTCATCTGCCCGTTGCTATCAGTCTGGGAGCAAATACACTCAAAGTGTGTGTGTGTGTGTGCTGGTTTAGAGATAACAGCGAGCTTCCAAATAATGACCTGATTTCCCACCACGCCAGCCTCTAACGTTTTGGGTCAAACACAGTTCAGGGACGAGTGCGGGAAGCTTGGCATCGTGCAGCATTTGCACTGCAAGTACAGTTTCCCTGCTCGGAGCAGCTGAAGCAACACGTCCGACTGCGGTCTCTGGAGTGTCAGCACATAGCTGAACCACGGAGAGATTGATCCGGGTGGGATTCAAGGAGATTTCGGAGCAAAAGATAACATTCCAGCACAGTGATGTTAGTTTTAGAGCTGCAGTTGGGAATCCTCAGAGAGAGGGCGAGGTTGGGTCATTTTACAAGTTGTTATTCAGGGATTATGATGTTGGCATTTTGTTGTTGGCAGCAGGTGGAAACCTTGCACTTCCAGTTTAGGTAGTTTTCTTGTTGCAGCTTGAACTTACTTGAAATTCTTTTACAAATGTATGTCCTTTGGGCGTCTAAAAACCAGTCTGGAAGCATTTCAATATATTTTTTTTAATGTAGAAACAATTAAATTAGCCAGAAATCCAAATTATTTGTTGAAGATTCAAATACTTTCTTTAAAGTCTGAAACCTCTCGCGGTGGAAAACTTGTTTCCCTCCTCCTCCTCTCCTTCCCTCTGAATAGTGTTGGTTTCGGCCCTGCAGCTGAACACAGACAGCATTTACCTTGCAAACGTTGAGAGAACCACACCCAGAGAGAGTTTCAGTGGATCCATTCAGGCCACCGGGAACTGTGCTTTCTTTCTTCTGGCTGCCCTCTGCTGGACTCTCGGTGCTCCTGTTTGTGTTTGTTTAGCTGTGATTTACAAAGATTAGGTGTGTTTATGATGGATCCCGTATGTGAGATAACATTTCTGAGATTATGTGTATGATATCTAATTTTAAAACAAGCTGCAGGCGCTGCCCCTCAATGGTTGGTGGACATCATGTCTTGCTTAAAGCTTGAGAAAATCAGATACTCGCTTCAATATTCACATGGGAAATTCCTGAAAGCATGGAGCCCTTTTTTAGATACATTCCAGATACTGTAAGTACTCGATTACTAAGTGCAGCTTGACCTCATCACACAGTTTTCAATCATTCATCGCAAGTCCTTGGCGTGACAGTTAGCTTTCCGTATGGCTTGCTGGCAGTGACTGGGGAGGGATTGTTTTATTGTTGATATACATCCCTTGTTTTGACTTGTTTATTTGTTGGCATTGGTGCCAGCTGCTCATAATGTATACTCATACCTGTCATTCCTCTTTGGTTACCGAATAACGCTGCACTTTTGCTATATCCTGCAAAACCCCAATAAAAAGATTTTGATTTAAAACAAGCTGCAACTTGAAAAGAAGCTGCGGAAACAAACTGCTGATTTATAACCTCTGATATTTAGCTTTATTCCACTCATATGTTTGCTTTAAAGCTATTATTGCCCTTATATATATTCACCCTGTGCTGATTAAATGATGTTAAAATACAAGACATCCCATTGTGGTGACTTAAACACGACGTTGCACTGCCCTCTGTTGGCGTGAAAACATTACTCCACTCTCAGTGACTCTCTTCATTGCGTCCTTCAGGTGTTTCGAGGCTCTGGTGGTCTACTTCAAGGCCGGTAAGAAGGAGGAGCCGTACGTCACCATCTCCAGGAAGATCAATCTGAAGAAGGGACAGGGGACGCCCATGGAGTGGGAAATCGGCCAAGCGGAGCGCAACCTGGCCACTCACAGGAACGCCTTCAAACGCACGGCGGTCATCCAGGCGTTTCTGGGCTCCGCACCTCAACTGACGCTCCAGCTGTACGCCCACATCCAGGAGAAGTACTTCCTCCATGCAAGATGTAAGAACGATTGACGGGGGGGTCGGGGGTTCATGCTACTGTATATGAACACTATATGAGTATCTTTAAATATGAACACTATATGAGTATCTTTAAATATGGACACTATATGAAAGGGGTGTAATGACACGTATTTACAACGATACGATACGTATCACTTTCCATGGTTCCGATACGATTCAAGGACGATATTTGGCTCATCTAGAGCGATACGATGCGATACGATTCAATGACTTGAAATCGATTCAGTAACTTTTTTTGCCAAAAATTCAGTCAGTGTGACAGGGATAAATTAATTATGGATATAAACAAGTACATGCAACAACGATTAAAGGCAAATACATACAGCTTTAATGAGAAAATAATAAAAAGTGCAACTTCAGGACTTGCTGATTCAGTTCTCCAGATACAAGGCAGTGCAATATTTAACAACAAATATAATAAACCAACTTCTATTCAAGTTAAATGAACAGTGGTTTAACCTGCTTCTGTCCTCATTTTCAGTATAAATGTTAGAACAATAATACAGAGATCAACCTCTGCAGCTTGGGACAGAATCATTCCTCTACAAACGCTGTTTGAATAATCTGCTGATAGTTATCAAGTAGTCCTCCTACAGTGTTCATTTGTTTTTTTTTCATACATGAAAACATACGGAAAAACATTTTAAAACTACGTTAGACAAACCTTAGTTGAGTTTTGTTTTTTACTTTACTCCCGTCGTGATAATTTGCTTCGCGGACCGTCTGCTTTCTGTTTAACATTTCTTTACTAATAGAAGTGTTAAAAAAATACATCCATGTAACGTAAATACAAGTATTTAGTATCGATACAAAAGATTATTTACCTTGCAAATCGATTTTATTTCAATATACGTCTCCGGTGAAGGACAACTTGCCGAGTACCTATCGATGAAGTTGGATCGTAGGAATATAAATGGATGCATCGATGTAGTAGATGGATCGTTACACGCCTACTATACGAGTATCTTTAAATATGAACACTGTGTGTTGCGCTCTGGATTTTATACCTGGCGAGGTTGAAATACCTCTAAAATTAACTTGATGTTTGCAGCTCTTTAAGACTGACTCATCACCTTGAATTAATACTGTACACATCAAATTGAATTTCATTGACAGTTTTAGTGAATGTAAATGCAGTTAAGTAAGGGTGGAAGATTTTAAATAGCCTCATATTACCCAGTAAGTCCTTTATTTTATATATATATATATATATATATATAAGCTGGAGATTTGTGCAAACTGAAACACTAATAATCCGGTTTTCCATTAAAACAAGACTAAGAGTCTAAAGAAATCAGCTCTGTAGGCACAGCACTGCTAACATGCTAATGTTAAGCAGGTATAATGTTATATATTCATATTCACAATCATAGTTTAACATGTTAGCATGCCAGCATTTGCTAATTAGGGATAAACAGTACAGCTGAGGCTGATGGGAGTGTTATTAGTTTAATATAAAGCAGTGGTTCCCAAAGGGGGGTCCCGGAGGTTTCAGGGGATCATTTATTTTCACTATAATTCTATCCATAACTAACAAAATGACAAAATATATAAGTTCATACACTGTAATCAGACATTTAAAAGCTAAAATCCAATGGGGGGACCCTGGGACACAATCTCATGAAATGGGGCTCTGTGGACTAATTTGTGTCAGTTTCGGGGTCCTCGACATGAAGAAGTTTGGGAACCACTGATGTAAAGTATTTGACAAATACTAAACTTTGACCTGCTGATGGCGCTAGAGGAACAATGAAGGGATCATAGTGTAGAGACGATTCAGTCTGGACCAAAGTGGTGAACCGAAAAGTAGTTTTGTACCGTATGAGAGCTTAAAAAGTATGTTTGTTTTTGAACATTAATTATTTTACTTAACCAAGGATCTTTCTACATTAGATTTTTTTCTTCTATTTTATATTAGACTTAGTGTAAGCAATGTCAGAAATAATCAGGGCAAAGGGCAAAATTGCCCCTAAATTCAAGGTGTTTGCCCGAGAGCTGCAACGATTATCGATTTGTTGTCAACTATTAAATTAATCGCCAACTATTTTGATAACGATTAATCGTTTTGAGTAATTTTTAAAGAAAAAAAAAAGTCAAAATCATCTGATTCCAGCTTCTTAAATGTGAATATTTTCTGGTTTCTTTCCTCCTCTATGACAATAAACTGAATATCTTTGAGTTGTGGACAAAAACAAGACATTTGAGGACGTCGTCTTGGGCTTTGGGAAACACTGATTGACATTTTTCACGATTTTCTGACATTTTATAGACCAAACAACTAATCGAATAATTGAGAAAATAATCGACACATTAATTGACAATAAGAATAATCGTCAGTTGCAGTCCTAATTTGCCCCATTCAACACAATAAAAGGGGCAAATTAATTGTGGTTGTGGATGTAAATACCTCCAAAAAAATCAGCCAAAATTGCCCATGAGAATATTTCATATTCTACTCTGAGTGTAAGTGAATACATTTGAATATATATTGATAATATGAGGAGTACTCTGTTGAATGATGTTGATATAAGCGTGACAGCTGACTTGTGTTTGTTTTCTCAGTGGCTCTGATGATCATCACGCTGATCTCCATCACATACGGGGCTCTGGTCTGCAGCGTCCTGGCCATCCAGATCAGATACGACGACTACAAGGTCCGCCTGCGCCCTTTGGCCTACCTGTGCATGATCGTGTGGCGAGTCCTGGAGATCGCCACCCGGATCATTGCTCTGGTCCTCTTCAGCACGGCGCTCACCCACTGGGTGATCCTCGTCGGCATCGGCAGCCTGCTCTTCTTCTTCTTCCTCCCCTGGGTGGAGTTCTGGGCCCGGAAAGGCTCGCTGACGGAGAGCGTGGAGAAGAACTTCTCTAAGCTGGGCACCACGGTGGTGCTGTGCATGTTCACGCTGCTCTACGCCTGCATCAACATCTTCTGCTGGTCGGCGGTGCAGCTGGACCTCTCCCACCGGGAGCTCATTGAGAGGAAGCAGCGCTGGGACCGCATCGCCATTTACTACAGCGGCCGCTTTGTGGAGAACTTCCTCCTCATCACGCTCTGGTACTTCTTCAAGTCGGACTTCTACGAGTACGTGTGCGCGCCGCTGTTGGCCGTGCAGCTGCTGATCTGCTACAGCCTCGCCGTGCTCTTCATGCTGCTCTTCTACCAGTTCTGCCACCCCTGCAGACGCCTCTTCAAGCACAACGTGCACGACTGCCTTCACTGCGTCTGCTGCAGCCCGGGACGGAGGGGAGCGGAAGGTCGACGGGGGGGGATGCCGCCCTCTTACTCCACCGCCGCCACCATGGTGCTGGTGCCGGAGGAGCCGCTGGAGCTGCTGGACCCCCAAAACTCACAACCCCTCGACCTCACCAGCCAGCTTGGAGAGCGGGAGACGGCTATCGTTGCAGACATGATGCAGGCGGCCTGAGGAGGGGGATTAAATGAACACGTTCTCTGCAGGCTGCACCTCTAAACTTTGAGTACTTTAACACAAAAAGTGTTTTTGAGTTAGCTGAGTGATGAGTTAGAGGACAAACCTTTTCTCTTAAGTGTACAAAATTTTACTAATTCACAGTTGTGAGAGGGATCTCTATCTCTAGGGGGGTTACGTACACTTGTTGGGGGGCACGGCGAGGCCCCGGTGCACCAAAGAATGTAGCACGTCGAGATGCACAAAGGCCGCCTTGAGAGAGCGCCGGTGGGTCGTGTTCAGGACGGAGCCAGGTGGGCGGGAAACGTGCCAACAGTGTCTGTGAAAAACTGACCAGGAGGGACAACCCCAGTTTACTTCCTCTCACTCAGGGTTTACACGCCATGAACGCCCCGTTTTGCACACGTTTGCTGCAATAAACTAAAAAAAAAAAAAAAAAAAGCAGGAGGGTGATAAAAGGTCAGAATGTATCTTCCTCTTAACTTAAATACATAAACCTGCTGTGACGAATGCCTGGTGTTGTTCACTGCTCAGTCTGGTTGATTTAAAAAGGTTTTTAGTTTCACAAAAAAATGCACGAAAATATGTCAAAAGTTGGTGAAATATTCAGCTGAAAAAGACTTGATGGAATATCACGTGTGGTGTTTAAAGTTAACCTTCCAGCTGATGATGAATCAATAACCAGACTGACACTGAATAGTTTATGTTCGTTGTCTTCGTTCAGTGCCTTCACTACTGTTGTTTTACTTGAAACCTAAATAAAATAATCTAATGTCCACTTGTCTTTTTTTGTTTTAATGACTTCCCGCTCCTTAAGTGCTCACACAATTATTATTTTATGGCTTCTCCACCCAGCAGAGCAACACTTCCTCATTCCATCATGCCGTCCATACTAGTTTTTCCAACCTGAGTTCCAGCAGGTAGGAATGTGGTCATTCAGCTCCAGGATGGGAAACCTCGCCTCTAAACTTCCACAACAACGCAATCACTCTCTCTCTGTGACTTTTGTTTCCTCGTGTTACGACACCTTTACACCTGCAGAGGAGGAGGAGGAGGAGGAGGAGGAGGAAGAGGAGGAGGAGTCCGGACAGCGTGGAGGAAGATAAAAGCACAGGCAGACTGAAGATGCAGAGAAGCTGCTGCTGCTGAGTGGAGATAATATCTCACCATGGGTAACTGGATTATCAACAATGGACTTACGTCCTTCATACTGGTGAGTTCTTCTTAATTACACTTTAAGAATTTAAATTTTCAAATTGCAAAGATGACATGCACAGATTTTTGTGCGCAAAATGCCAAAAAAAAACATGCAAAAAGTCCTGCACCTTTAACGCAAATAACATTAAAAATGAATATTAATGACTGATTGTGATAATTGTGTGATGGAAACATGATGTTTGGTTGTTTGCAGGTGGTCTGGATGGGAATCAACATCTTCCTCTTCGTCTGGTTTTATTTCTTCTACGATTTAGGAGATGAGTATTTCTACACACGTCATCTTTTAGGGGTGAGTCAAGACAATCGAAGTCAGCTCAGATGCTCGTTCAACCACCTTAACAACTAAGAATTATCACATACTTGTGCTTGACTTGAGTATTTCCATTTCATGCAACTTTATACTTCTACTCCACCACATCTCAGAGGCAAATATTGTACTTTTTTACTGCACTACATGTATCTGACATCTTTAGTTACTTTGCAGATTAATACAAAATATAAATCAGCTAATAAAATATAGATTAAACTACCCAGCAGTAGATAAAGTAGATAAATCTATCTCCACTGACTTGATGAACACATTAATGCATCAATAATTATAATCCAGTATAATATAATAAAGGTTATTCCCCTTACGAAAAAGCAGTGCACTTCAAGTTTATTTTATGTAATGTATGTTATTTTAAGTAAAGTTCAAGTATATATTTCCCAAGTATACTTTATGTAGTAAGTATACTAATATCAATGTACTAATAGTATACTTAAAGCGTACTGCTTTAAAACTTCTTGGCACTAAATTGGCCCACTTCTTAGTTTATAAAAGTATACTTTTAAGTGTACTTTAAGTGTAAGAATAGTAAACTTTAAGTACACAACTAGTTTACATTCAAGTATTATTTTGTACTGCAACTATACTACAAGTATACAGATAATGTACTAGTTTTATACTTGTAAGTGTACCACTTCAATACTTCTTGGGACTAAATAGGCCCCCTTTTTAGTTTATAAAAGTATACTTTATGTAGTAAGTATACTAATATCAGTGTACTAGTAGTATACTTATAAGCGTACTGCTTTAATACTTCTTGGGATTAAATAAGCCCACTTTTTAGTTTATAAAAGTATTTTTTTAAGGGTACTTTAAGTGTAAGAATAGTACATTTTTGAGTACACAACAAGTCTTATTTTGTACTGCAACTATACTATAAGTATACAGATACAGTAGTTTACTAGTTGTATACTTGTAAGTGTACTACTTCAATACTTCTTGGGACTAATTTTTAGTTTATGAAAGTATACTAGTGTAAGTATTGTACTGATTATTGATACTGGTACTGAGTTTTTATACTGGTAGCCGGCTTTTTAGTTTATGAAAGTGCATTTTAAAGTATACTCTCAGTAAACTAGTAGTTTAATAGTTTTTAATACTGCAGGTATACTTGTATATACTTTAAAGTATATAAGTACTAGTTAAATAGTTTTTATACTACAAGTATACTAACTTGTACTTTTCTTAAGTATATCTTGATCAAAATATTAAGTAAAAGTACAAGTATGTTAAGTATATCTCTGATAAGTACATAAAAAGTAAACTGAAAGTATACTCTCTTATTTTGAAGTATACTAATAGCACACTTGGTAAAGGGTCTGCATAACAAGTACTTTTACTTTTGGTACTTTAAGTATATTTTGATGCCAATACTGCCGGTTGTAAAGTAAGATTTTGAATGACTGTTACACAGGAGTATAAAGGATGTGAATACTTCTTCCACCACTGATGAATAACATATTAACATGTATTATATTTGTGTTCCAGTCTGCGTTGGCGTGGGCCAGAGCTCCGGCGGCCGTCCTCAACTTTAACTGCCTGCTGATCCTGCTGCCGGTGTGCAGGAACCTGCTGTCTCTGCTGCGCGGCTCCTTCGTGGTGAGACACCACGATGCTTAAATTTCTCAGCAGGGCGAGGTGTCCCTAAAAACACTGTCATTATCTTTTAACGGTGCTGCCTTAAAAAACTAGTTTGACTGCTGTATTGTCCAAGATACACATTACAACATGTTCTTGTTTTCATTTTAATTCTTTGGTATTTATATACTTTTGGCTGCGTCTCTGTATTACAAAAGGTGATATACAAATAAAGTTATTATTCTTAACATTTACCAATGATTTTACACTAAATCTAATAATTCTTTGGGCGATATTGTGCTATTTCAACACATTAAATTGGCAAAACAAATAGGAGTATTTAGCTTGACTCCAAAAATGCAACCATAAACTGGACAGTTCATGTTTCCTGTAACATCGCCCCTCCCTTCCTGAACACACACAGGTCAGGTAGGTTTCACTGACAGCTTTGGAAACATGTTTTCTTTGTCTCTCTCTCTTTTTTTCTGACTTTCCTCTTCCTTTTCTTTTCTTTATCTTCTCAGTGTTGCGGCAGAACGATGAGGAAACAGCTGGACAAAAATCTGAGTTTCCACAAGCTGGTGGCGTACATGATAGCGCTGATGACAGGTGAACTTACGCAAGCATTTTCTCTTTCATTGGTTCATTTATAGTTAATAATAAATGGCTTTACAGTCAACAGTTGAGTTTGGATTAGAGTTAATGTGTAGCTATGATTATAGGTGTTGATTTGAGTGGATGTGTAACACTTTTCTTCAGAAGATGTTATTTTAATGTGCTTTCTGTCACTTCTGGTGCATTGTTTACTGTTTCCAGGATTAAAACAGATAGATCCTTCTCACACCGAATAGCTCCAGTTAGAAGGATTTTTACTGGATCTTTCTTATCATTTCTTATTGTTAACTATTTCCCCCACACTGTGCCAATGTTTTACGACCCGCGGTTTATCAGTGATTATCAGATAGTTTACTCAAAGCGTGACAGAGAGTAGTATAAATAAAAAAAAAAGGTTTTCAGACCTTCCTGGTCGGGCTAGGCAATAACAAAATGTCTATCTTATATATTTTTCTATATTGTTTCTATTGTGATATATAGGCTTGGTCTATGTTTATTTATTTTTTCTCTATGATTTCACTTTTATGTTCATTTTGCACTCAAGTTCTTAAAATGAGAAAATAGTTTGTCAAGTATTTAATTCACACAGGAGTATAAAAAATAGGCTTTTACCATGTGGGTATTTCATATAGACTATTTCTTTATTGAATTACCAGAAAACATGATGATATATATCGTTATCGAGATATGAAATTACCTTCAGTATATCGTGTTAGAAGATTTTGTCCACGTCGCCCGGCCCGACCTCCTGGTGTTAAAGTGAAGCAGCTACTCTTCCTGGGGTCCACACACAACAAAAACATAACATATAACATATTTTTTTTTAAAAACACATTAAAAACATGTTCAAGACAAATAAAATATAAAATCAAAAGAAAATAAAAGAAGAAAAAAAAAGGAAAATGCCAAAAAAAAAAATACAATCAAACAAAATCAAACAAAATCCCTGAAATTTGTTCCGGTCAGCTACCAGGGTCATTTTTAATGTGTGAGACTGAGATGATTACAAAAATAATATTTAATTCACACTGAAAATAGATTCAACTGTTTTCAAATACGGCACAAATTGTGACCCACCGTCCCATCCTCCTCATCTTACGACGGAGTATTAGGGCCACATTGAGGAAAAAAAAATCTGAGATTTCAAGAATAAAGTCATAACTTTACGAGAAAAAAGTCGCAAAATTACGAGAATAAGGTCATAACTTTACGAGATAAAAGAAAATAACACGTAAAATTACTACTTTATAATATTATGACTTTATTCTCATAGTATTACGACTTTTTTCTCAAAATCTCAGATTTATTTATTTTTCCTCAATGTGGCCCTAATACTCCGTCGTACACTGATAAATAAAAATGAAAATGTAAACAAAAAACAGTTATTCATTTCCATTTTTAAAAATCCACAGGGAGCCGCTGGAGAGGAGCTAAAGAGCCGCATGTGGCTCCGGAGCCGCAGGTCGCTGATCCCTGACCCAGACAGAAAGCAGATTTCTGTCGTCAAGTACGAGTAATAAAATCTCCTCTCTCCTTTTGTCGTGACAGCGGTTCATCTGATCGCCCATCTATTAAACGTGGAGTGGTACAACAACAATAGACGAGGAGTTTATGATAAACTCAGCCTCGCTCTGTCCAACCTGCCGGACGAAGGAAACACCACCTACCTGAACCCCATCCGCAGGACGGACATCGTAAGTTATCACAACTTTAATTAAAATGAAATAAGACAAACGTGGAGATAAAAAAAAAATCCACGTTTTCATATAAGTTGAAGGATCGTATGCTCATCTACAACATCCTTTCTGACCCACAATCCTCTGCACAGTGGATATATGAAGGTCAAAGTTCAAGGTGCAATGTTATGATGAAGTACTATGTCATACTGCATGCAACAGTACATACTTTGTAAGGGCAGCTGCAGTACGTACTAAAAGTATAAAGCATGCGATTTGGTGTGTTTAAAGTTGTCTTGTTCTTCTTCTTCTTGTGTCCCAGGAGGCGCAGCAGACTCCCACCTACTTCGTCTTCACCACCATCGCCGGCCTCACGGGGGTCATCATCACGCTGGCCCTCATCCTCATCATCACCTCCTCCATGGAGGTCATCAGACGCAGCTACTTTGAGGTCTTCTGGTACACCCACCACCTCTTCGTCATCTTCTTCATCGGTCTCGTGTTCCACGGAGCCGGGTAAGGCTGTCTTCTCGCTCAGCTCTGTCTTTTTCTATTTAAAAAATGTTGTTGTTGTAGGTTTTTCACTCGTCTGTCTCGTCTTGCAGGTTCATCGTGAGGAAACAACTGACAACAGATCCACCGCACAACTTCACCCTGTGTAAAGACCGCAGTGATGACTGGGGACGGATTCCTGAGTGTCCCGTCCCTCAGTTCGGAGGAGGGCCTGCACAGGTTTGTTTTTTTAGTCTGGAACACAACTACTAGTATAAGAGCATCATCTGTGAGTTGTTAAATCATTGTATTTCCTTTGTTTTGTTTCAGACCTGGTGGTGGGTGATCGGTCCAATGATTCTGTACATCTGTGAGCGTATACTGCGTTTCATCCGTTACATGCAGAGAGTCACATACAGGAAGGTACGTTGGACTCATCTTCTGAGATGTTTTGGTAGACGATGTGACGGTGTGACTTCACCTTTCTGTCTTTCTTTCTTTCTTTTTTTTTTTTCAACTTTCAGATCGTGATGCATCCGTCCAAGGTGCTGGAGCTGCAGCTGGTGAAGGACGGTTTCCACATGGAGGTGGGTCAGTACGTCTTCCTCAACTGCCCCGCCATCTCCCAGCTGGAGTGGCACCCGTTCACCATGACCTCCGCCCCAGAGGAGGACTTCTTCAGCGTGCACATACGCTCGGCCGGGGACTGGACCGACAAACTCATCGACATCATGCAGAAGCTGCCGGAGGGAGAAGAGGGACCCAAGTGAGCACATTTAATGGTTGTTTTTAACCTCCTGTGGGAGGTAGTTTATGTGTGAAAGAAACACCAAATAGCTCCCGTTAGTTACCGGATCTTTCTTATCATTTCTTATTGTTTACTAATTTCCCACACACACTGTGCAGCTTATCAGTGTTGAACAGATAGTGTACTCAAAGCGTGACAGGAAGTAGTAAAGAAAAAAGTTTTCAGTCCTTCCTGGTAGGGCTGGGCGATATGACGATAATACCTAATTTACTGTTTTTACTTAAATCACAATGTCTTCTTGAGGTTGAGATTGATTTTGATCCAGTGCTGAGTCCACAGATCACCTAAATCAAATCTAGGGACGGGCGTCTCAAACTAGCTCATGCTATAAATTAGTGGAAGAAGTATACATATCGATACTGAATATTTGAAACGGTTTCAATACTCATTTTCTGCAGTATTGATAGACGCGTTCCAGCTGCGCTTTCTTTTCTCCGACAGCGAGTTGACACACATACTGCTATTTATCTTTTTCATAAAAATCTCAAATTTGATGTCAATTTTTCCCTGCGTAATGGCATCGAATATCAATATTTTTCTAGGTATTGTATCGAAGTTAGAAATTCCAGTATCGTGACAACCACACTACTATAAATGCTCCGGTATGTGGTGTTGGTCCTTTGCTGCATACTCGTCCCTAGGGATGCTAATTTTGAAAAATTCTTAACCAATAACCGCCCATCGTTAACCGATTATTAACTGCTAACCGACAGGATTTGTGCCTCGCATGCAGCGGTGCTCCAGCTGCAGGAGCACAACAGATATTCGTTGACGGGAGTCCCCAGTTCACCATCTTGGAGCGTTAACTTAGCAGCCACGTTGCTGCGTGTAGTGTCGCGGACATGCAGCCACTTTCCCAGTAAAAGTCTCCACCGCACATTTAGTTTAGTTTAGCAGGTTGTCAGCTGTGTGTCTGTGTGTTGTTGTGTTCTACGTTAGCAGCTCTAGCATTGCCGGAGGCTTCGTGCTCGCCGCCGCACACGTAGTCTGCGTAACTTTAGCGAGTTTCCAACAGACTGTGTGTGTGTTGGCGGTGAGTGTGAAGTTGTTGGTGGCGTTCTAGCTGTGAACGTAGGTGTAGCAGTGTGTCTACAGTTTATTTGTCGGTGAATAAATGCTACGAAACTACAACTCCTCCGCTCCGCTCCGCTCAAGCGAGCTGGAGAGACCGGAGCCGACTTCCTGTATCCTGCAACTCCGGCTTTATCTCTTAAGGTGGGCTGTTAAGGTGGACCAGCTTTTTTCCTTAAAGAGATGAGCCGCTCCTCTGAGCCGCTCAGCTTTTGAGTTAAATATTAACATTTCTTTTAACCGTTTTAACCGATAGCGTTAATCGGTTAAAATTCTTAATGTCGGTTAAAGGGACTGTTTGTAACTTTGTCAGCGTATAAATGTACCGGGTCAGGACACATGCGCGCTCTCATATGCGCGCTCGCGTGTGGCCGGAGCCTCGTCTCCTCTACCTGCCTGCCTTCACTCAGACAGAGCGCGCGTTCTCGCGTACTCGCTCCACCTCTAGACGTGAACGCGCGCTCACTCCACACTGCAGGAGAGT
>CAKALU010058500.1:6466-18275 GCA_916700995.1 Hozukius guyotensis | reverse complement strand
GGGGACTGGGGAAGGGGAGGGTGGGGCAATCGTACTTGGGCACGGTACGAATCAACGAATACGCCCTTAAAAGGCTTTCAGCAGCATGACACGGGAAAGCTTAAAAACACTTCAACTCTATGCAACCATAGCAACACCGCTAACTATTTGTTAAAATGTACAAAACTGTACCGCTCTACTATTGTCTGAATTTTCATTTACACACTTTTTTTTCACACGATTCAACAACAAATATGATCCCTATGGCTGAGACTTGCTGAAAGCCGGCTCGGCATTACCTTATCACCGTGATGGTTCAAATGTGGCTATCAACTTCTGTTCAACTTAAAAATCCAACAATAATAAAATTAAAAAAAATCATACTAAAATCCACATCTATTTCCAGACTAATCCTATAAAGCTCCAGCGGGTGTATTACAATCATGTGCTATGTGGCAGTAAAACACTAACTTTCTACTTTTAACAGGTTGCATTTGTTCATCAACTTATTTCCAGTCAAGAATACATTTTGACAAGTGGTTGTAGTACCTGGTAGTTAATACATTCATACAGGCGGTGTCCCACACTGAGGAGTATCATGCTTTGCTCATCATGATAGAGATAATAATACTGGGACTGCTGTATATTCCCAAACACATCAACCTCCAAACGCCAACATGCGTTAGCTTCTCTCACATCTGCCATTGTCTGACCGAGGTGCAATGACATACTGTCTATCAAATTAACTGACAACAAATAAAACATGCTCAATCATCGCCCCTTGTGAACTTTCAAAGTTTGCACGCTACTTTTCTGGTTCATTTTCTTAGTTTGGCCACAAAATGGAAGCCGTGTCCTTCTTTTCTGGTCGTGGACCTGAGTGAACCTACCTTCCGCCACGCCCCACGGGTACTGACGACCTCTGACCTTCTTGCCGTTCACCTCGATTACCACGTTGCTGCCGACCACCGCCAGTGGCATCTTCTCCTGGTGTGGAGAGATAAACAATTTTTTTTTTTTTTTTACTGCGAACGAACTTAGACTCAAATTTATGGCCCGGTCACGCCGAAAAGTGGCACGGCAAAATGTATCCATGTGTCCTCACGATATAGTTGGTGCTAGATGCTTGGTAATGTAGGGACTACTTGCAAGGCTAGCTAATTAATTACTGCAGCTAGCAAGTTAACCGCTAACACACTAGCAAGCCAGGAACATGCTAGCACTAGTCAGTCACAATTAGCAATTTGTTGCCAGGGTGGTACATCGTCATTGATGTGGGAAAAAAAGCTCTCAGAGCTAGCAAACTTGTTAACTATAATTTAGCAAGATAGTTTGCTTGGTTGCTAACGAAAAAATAAATTCCCGCAATTTGTTCAAAAGGCGTATAGTGTTTTTTGTGGAGCAGTTTATACTCCTTTAGAGCCGGGCTTAAAAAACTGGATGGTGCAATGTAACTTATAAGCTACAATAGCGACTCTCTGTTCCCTAAAAAGGTCAGCTCTGTCAAGACGACTTGCTTGTGGTCAATGGCGCAATTCACCAAATTTGAATTTAACATGAAAAATGTAGCTGGATTTCAGAATTTCAATTGAAATGAACCGATTACTGACTAAATCGCGCCGTCTCGCTGTTTTAAATGCTGCTGTGATTGGACCTTTAATCCCGCAAATGTCACTGATGGCCGACATGATGCGGGTGTAGTATCATGCTTGCTCTTGCTAGAGGCAGCGGCTACTGGGGCAGAGCTACATGGACAACAATCACTGGTGAAAGTTCTTCAATGAGATGGTCTATAAAGCTGATGATCAGTTCCTTAAATCAATGTTTGACATTACTAACAAGACCGGGCGATGTATTACCTTAATCTTTCGGATAAGCTTGTTGTCATCATCGTCCTCCGTGTCTGGGAATTCGTATATTTTGATTTTGTGCTCCTGTATCTCTTTCATGATCTGATGAAGGGAGAAAGTAATCAGAATAAAGGAAACAATTACATACAATGAAAAATGTTAGATCGATACCACGTTCATGTGAGGTGATTAGCTTAGCTTAGCTTAGCATAAAGGATGGAAGAAGAATGAAACAGCCTGGCTCTGTCCAAATTAAAAACTATGACGACCAACAACTGAAAAGCTCACTAATTAACATGTTGTGTCACGTTTGTTTAATCTATACACAAACAGACACATTAGAGGGAGTTATGTGCTGGAGTGTTTTTTTCTTCTGATGAACAACAGCTCATCACATCCTTCCAGTATTTCCAGGCGATGGCTTTGCTGGTTGCCTGGCAACCTCGAGGTGATGACAAAAACCTGGGAAGTCACTGCACTCAGCTGTTGCTTGCTACCTTGAGGAGTTTTGGAATTGGAGAGAGCCAGGGTAGCTATTTTCACCTGCTTCCAGTCTTTATACTAAGCTAATTGCCTCCTAGCTCTAGCTCTGTACTTGACACACAGAAATAAGGGTGGTATCGATCTTCTCATCTAACTCTCGGAAAGCTAATAAGCGTACTTCCCATAATGTTCACTATTACTTTACATGTTTATGCTGCTTGCAGTAAGTAAATCAGATGCAAATATTAAAAAAAAATGATTTTATATGTTCCAAAGTGACACGTGGATGCACAAATACCTGTTTTTTAAAAAGCTGGCACTCCTCTGGGGTCAGAGTGTCGGCTTTTGCAATAAGAGGGATGACGTTGACTTTGTCGTGGAGTCTCTTCATGAACTCGATGTCCAGCGGCTTCAGACTGAAGGATAGACAGAAAGAAAACTGTAAGAACAACAAAAAGCGACTGAAGTCCCCACAGGTCCATTCATTTGCTATACAGCTGAACAACACCTGGCCAGTACACTACACTGTTTTACAATTGTTTGCACTTGCCCATTTTTCCATTGATAATTTAATCTTTGTTTATACATGTAAGAGAGTATTGTCTGACCCATCTCACATCCTCCACTCTTGGTATGAGCTATTACCATCTAGCAGACGATACAGAGTCCCTCAATGCAAACTGAACCGTTTTAAGAACTTGTTTGTGCCCACCGCCATCAAAATTTTAAATAATGTTTCTTGAGGCTGTAGGGTTGTGCAATAGCAGCTGATGGTGTGCAGCACTTGAGTCCAAGACAAACTTCCCCAAGGGAGACAAAGTGTATCGTATCGCATCGTATCGCATCGTATCGTATCGCATCGTATCGCATCGCATTGTATCGCATCGTATCGTATCGTATCGTATCAAATGGATTTACAGTATTTGTGTGTTAGCAACAGGTAACTGTTTTGCAGGTCTTGGGTGTAACCCATCTCTCTGCCAGTGAAGGCTGGTTAATCTCGGCCGTCCTCATCTCTGAACAGGATCCACTCATAGAAAAATTGATGAATGAAAACTTGAAATGGGTTTGTGGTTGATTTCAATGAAACAACAGAATCAAACATGGATCAGCAGTAGGGATGCACAGATACTGATACTGTGCTCATGTACTCATACTCTCAAAACGGCTCCAACACAACGGCACCGATACCACTTCACGGCAACTTGACGTTAACCTCTCATCAGCATCTTTCGGGTCCTATTGCACACGCTCACGCTCCACCTCCCTGACGGTGCGGGGGAGACAGGCCGGTGGTGCGCGATCCCAACTCAGCCGGCGCGCGCCGGCCGTCACTTTCATTAAGCCACTGGGTTTTGCTTGCAACATGTGACTCACGCGTGCGTTGGACTCCTTGGTCCGTGTTTCAAGACGGGTCTGGTGGGTTGCCGACATCAGACCCCCGGTGCCTTGTACGTGGGCCGAGCCCCGCCCTGGGGGCACGACGCGGTTGGGGCGCACTGAGGACAGTCCGCCCCAGTCGACAGTCGCACCGGGAGCAGGGGGCCCCGTCCCCGGCCCTGCGAAGCACCTTCGCCCCGAGCCTTTCAAACCGACCTAGAGCCGGTCGCGGCGCATCGCCTCGTATGCGGGACTCCCCAGCCTGCCGTGTGTCGCTGACACCCTCCAGCTGGCTGTTAACGAGGGTCTTTTGGCACAGAGAGGTACTCGTATCGGTACTCGGTATCGGCGAGTACCCAAATGTAAGTACTTGTACTTGTACTCGCTCTGAAAGAAAGTGGTATTGGTGCATCCCTAATCAGCAGCCATGTCAGGCAGGGTGACACATCCTGTGAGTGAGGAATTCATTTATAAAAAATTAATCTAAAGAAAATGCCACAGTGGGCTTCCTCAATGCATGACTTTTCAAAGTAAATGCAGTTCAGTGGGTCACCAGCAGAGGGCCAACCAAGTCCATTACATGTAGCCCACAGCAAATACACAATGAAGACAGCTGAGACTTTTTTTGTCTCATGTGTTCTTCTTCTGTGGTAACAACTGATGGTTTTGTCTTGCTAGGCTGATGAGGGATTGTCTTTGTAATCCCCCCATAGGACCTCTCCATCTCAATGACAAGCGGGACTCATACTCAGTAGTGTGGCCAGAAACAAGAGTGCTCTGGTGGGCGTGAGGTCGGTGGGCCATGTGTGTGGAAAATGAGCGTGTTCTGCATAATGGGAGAAAATTATGCAACAATATAACTGTACATTGTTGAATACTTGTATCCTGTTGTGCCCGTATCAAAGCAATCATTTTCATTTATGTACATTCAAGTGAAGCATGCTGTGTCCCGACATAGTTCTGTAAATGTGTGTGTGTCTGTGGGTAGAGGGGATGTTTAGGTACTCAGGAATGCAGAAATACAGGACAACAAAACAGCTGTTCAGTGGTTCACTAGTTCACAGAGGGACACGGAGACAGAGTGTATGTATGAACTAGTCGGAAAGAATGGGGTCAGGTTGGTGTACAATCCAGCATTTAGAGGAGTCCTGGAGTGAAAGATAAAACAGGAGTCAGAGTGTCTGTCTTAAAGACTGCAGGGGATACCGACTGTCAAGGCACTCAAAAGGTCACTCCTTTCAGAGTTAAACCATAAGTTGTCTCGACACGCTGACAGTGATGTATCAAACTAGCAGCACTCGCTGCTGGTTGGACTCGCTTTTGGAACTTTTTCCCTTCCTTCTCCTTGTGGTATCTTGGTATATAAAATATCAGAGAGAGGCACAGCTCGGAAACATGAGCATGCAGTTTACTTTGAACGCAGGATTTATGGGATTTCAAATTTTACAGCCACGTCAGTGACTTTTGGAAGCAGCAGCATGCAACTAGCAAAATTCCTGTAGAGTGACAGTAAAAGCACAATTACCTGATATATTTACCCAAAGACGTGAACAATTGCACTGATATTTACCGTCAGTGCATCAATAGTTAGCTTGAAGAATGTATATCAACAATCCTAGAGTACAAGAGTGGGGCATGCCACGGCCATTTATTGTCATTTATAGAGCTGTCAAATACAGAGAAGCGTAGTTAACTAAATTTCAAACTCTATCATGCACTCACTAAACTTACATCGCTATGCAAAGCTGCGCAGAAACCATAGACAGTACATAAGAAGTGGGCGTAGTCACCGTGACGTCTGGTTGGTTTGTGGACTAGTCTAGTTTGGCATTTTGGCCATCGCCATCTTGTTTTTTTGCAACCCGAAGTGACCCGAGAGGGTGGAGCAAAGTAGGGATGTGACGGTGATGAAATTTTCCCACTGGTTAATAAACTTGTGACAACATCGGTGTTGCCGATTACACCGGACATTTAACAAGAAAAGATGACGGTCAATATGTGTAGCACGCTAACTTTCATCTTTACTGTCGGATGGCCTCTCCGGTCCAGCTTTCGCTGTGGGGCCGCAGGTTTCCACCCGCCGCTGCTCCACTGCGCACACCGGCTGTGACCGCTCCGTCTTTCGCACGCCGATTGCCTCATTAATGTTATGGTTCCCTTTACAGCATCGGGTTTAAATCTGAAATATTGCCAAATAAGCACTTTTGCTTTTCGCTTCGACACCAAATCTCCCGCCATCGTCTCGTCTGTCAACTCTCTCTTGTCCCGTGTGAGAAATAAGACTCCTGCTACTCTGAGCTGAGACTCTGTACGGATCAGACGCATTCGCTTTCAGTTTGTATACTACACTACTATTTTTGTACTACACACTATTTATTGATAACACGGTGCTGATAAACTAAATGGGTTTTATTTCTGTAAAAAAAAAGCAAAACGACAGTGGGGGCGGTGGGTACGTAATGTAATCAAGCCTGATGTTTGCCTTACACATAAAAGAATGATCCCAGTCACTTCCACACAGTGAGGCACACAGCTTATTAATTAAACACTGGTAACGGATCGGTACTCGGCCCAGGTATCAGTATCGGGACTGAAATAGTCAGATCGGTGCATCTTGTTCAACCGAACCAAACTCTTTGGACTCCAGCTCCGCTCTAACAGACTAGCCGTTATGCAACTTGGTGACACGTTACGGAAGAAAAGACAGAACTCCCTTTGGCGTGGACTTTGGGCTTTGTAACTTTTCAGACCATTTACATGCACAAAAACTATACAAAAAAAAACACACTAAAGGAACGGGTAAAAGCACAAAAGCATAATAGGTCCCCTTTAAAAATAACTATATAGCAATAGCCAATCTTCTTGCTGATGGTCTTGTTTGCTATGGTAGGTCATATAGAGGCATCAGCATTAAATTGAGACTGTTTCATAACCAGTTAAAAGGTCCTCACAGTAACTTTAATAGCAAGCAACACATTCACACCCTTTCTGGCTGATGCTATTAAAGAATGTAATTTTAGACACCTTGCATATGACTCATCTCCGCAGATTTAGAAACAATCCAGGGATGATTTAAATCTCCGTGGATCAAAGTTAGTCATCGTTAAACCCGAGTGGAAGGATGGATTTTGTGGTTCCCACATTTTTTACCCAGGCTGGTGCTGCTGCAGCTATACTGACAAACAGGGAATGTTCTAGATGCCAAGTGAACACACACACACACACACACACACACTGCAAGATGAGAGAAGACAGAGTGTGTTTGTCTGTGATGAGAGGCCTGCCTCTGTGAGCTACTCCGAAGCCTCCGCTCTGATTGGGTGATTCAGGGATGGAGAGCAGAACTCTACTGAGCATGAGCAGAACTGGGTTATATAACCTTTGTGGGTCACAAACACTGGCTGGCAGCCTCCTCATCCATGGCACAGACACACAGACACTCACATACTCACACATACCAGTTTGCTTCAGCCTCAGAGCTCGCACAGCTGGCAGAGGATAGGAAGCTAGAAAAGGTAGACTCGGGGTCTCCGAGCCAAAGAGAGGTCATAGAGTCTGCAGGTTTTCATCTCATTTTAACACCGCATCAATTGATTTCACTGACTGGCACAGCACCGTCATTTGGACCAGTACAGAGGAATGTGGGTTAATAACACCTCTGAATACAAATAGACATCTCGACCAGAACAAAACCATCCTCCCACATGCCGACTGCTGCTTCTAAAATGCTGGCTTCAAAATATTTGACTTCACCTGGTTAGAACTATGATACTGTATGAAGTTATAGCCTGTAGAAACTAGGTCGAATATCAGGATATTATGTTTTGTGATAGTGTATTGATTCTCAAAAACACTTTTAACAAATAGATTACATGCAAGGATTAACTCAGTCAATACTTTATTTCATTAGCAAAGATATGCGCCCACTCAGAGTAGTGCTACGATGTTGGATGTTACAGGGACTGTTATAAATGCAAATGCTGATCGCACTGTTCTGATTGTATAAAAAAGTAAACATTTTGGCGGCGTGTTCTTTAAACTATGACAGTTTTCCTAAAATTAGATTTAAAAAAAAAAGAAAAGATCGCAATATATTGCCATGCTAACAGTATCGCAATATATTGAATCGCAACCCCTGTATCATGATACATGTCGTATCGTCAGATTCTTGCCAATACACAGCCCTAACAGAAACTTATATCTGCTATAATATTTTATTTTTAACATTGGATCAAATGACCATTTTTAATGTGAAAGGGGTCGCTTGTAGTGACAGACTCGCAGAGAAATATCACCGACGTTTTAGCGTCTCAGTTGTTGTTTTGATTTTTTACTGCCCATATAGAACTACTCTCACTGCTTTTATCTGTATAGTTTCCAGCAGCAGCTATTTTCAACAAATAAGCTCTAACAAACCCTCTGTACACTACCAGCACCAAATGGCAGGCAGACAAAGTTAGCAAGTAACTGGTGAACATAGCATGAGGCATTTAGCAGGAGTTGGTGGAGACCAAAAACGGAGCTAAAAGGAGAGTGAATATTGGACCTCCATTCATTAGGTGGCCAGAAACACAACTATAAATGAATGCTAATGTTGCTCTGTTTCTGCTGGATGCATAAATGTGTTTTTTTATTTTATTTTCAGGGACAATGCACATTAATTAACATAACTCATGTGCCAATGTTTGGCAAAAGTTAGCGATAAAACCAACAATAAAACACAACACCTAAAATTTGAACAGCAAAACGTGAAGCAGCTGAACAGGATAGAGTAAGACAAGCATCATGTTAATATGCAAAATCCATTCAAGAGCTAGCATGGCTAAAAAAATCCCACCTCTAACACTAACAATTAACTTTTGAGTTAATACTTGGGCTGTCAAAGTTAACGCGCTTGCTCGCAACTTGCGATTTTTAGGCTGTAGCAGGCTCAGTTTTAAAGTTAGAGTGAAGATACTGGTATCATATGAAACCAGAAAACCTTCAGGAATCCATTGGTACCAACCATGTCATACTAGCTTGTAAGGAAGGAGGCTAAATAACGCTCCAAACTAACGCAACATTTTGGCAAGAACATTTTTTAAAAGGGGTCCCTTGACCTCCGACCTTAAGATATAAAGATTTAGATTCAAGTCAGCACACTGGCACACTGACAGCTGCTGTTGCCTGTTTGGCTGCAGTTTGCCATGTTATGATTTGAGCATATTTTTTTATGATAAATGCAGTTTGTCCAGGTTAATGCAGGTTTAAAGATCCATTAATTGGACACTTGAACTTCCAAGGAAACTAAGCATCTTCAATGGTGACCTCACGCTGCACTACAGGGGTGTACAAGGTCTGAAATTAGCACTCGCCACCCCCGCCAAAAGCGGGTAAATTGTTGGCAGTGGCGGATAAAAACGTCATGCCATCCGCCACTTTGGCAGGCAGGGAAAACGCTGGGGATGGGAACAGAGATTTGGTTCCTAGTCCGATTCCTTGGCATCTCTTCTTCCTCTTATTGATGCTTTCAGACAGTTACGCATGCACAATGACGTAACGCCATACGCACACTGTCATCATGTTTCAGTTTGTTTGGGACCGGAGTGATGGCTGACAGCCTCAGTGTCTCGTTTAGAGCATTTTATCTCATTATTGCCTTATTTTGTCTCACCTTACTTCACGTTACATCTACCTCATCTTATTACACCTTCATCTCATGCAGACCTACCCGTGTCCGGAGGGCGCTATGAAGTACAGGCAGCAATGGACTCTGTTGTCTGGCATGGATCTGCGGTTCACTCTCGACTCTGCATTCAGGAAGTCCTCGCACTTACTGTCAATGTAGTTGATGACTGGCTGCCAGCTGGAAGATGGAGGAAAGACACCAGGCAGAGAAAAGAGGGAGGGCATTAGATAACAACAAAGAACATATGATCATCTGGTATTTTGGGAAATAACCAGCACTCCTCACCAGTTGCTGTTATCCACTGCATCTCCAAAACCTGGAGTATCGACAATGGTGAGTGTCAGTTGGACCCCTCCTTCCTTTACCAGCACTTTGGACTGCTCCACCTGAAACACACAAAGTTGTTGCAGTGTTCTCATAATCTTTCTGCATTTATGTGGATTCAACACACCCACACACATTGGCCTGCATGTTTAATGATGTGAGACTATCCTCTTCCACTCAGGGCACTGATGATACATCATGGCGCTGTAAGTGCACCCACACAGCCTGCTGGGAGATTCAGAGATACTAATATCGGCTGCTGTGTGTGTGTGTGTGTGTGTGTGTGTGTGTGTGTGTGAGAGGAAACTCTACTCCTCTCCTTCCTCTGAGCAGCTCATATTTGGAGCAGTGATGGTGTTTAGGTATAGGATGGATGATTACAACTTCCTCACTATACAGGCCACTGATTCTATGCAGAACTCCAAACTCTTAAATGAAAGCTGAACTTTTCAAAGAGCAGCTTTAAATCTGTTGCATTTCTGACCACATTCAGCTGTTATGTAGTGTCCTCAATAGCAAGGGCGTAGGTATAACAATAACCGTACAGAACAACTGATAAATTGTATAATTAATCCAAAATAGTGAACGTAGTAACTGCAGGAAGTTTTTTGTAAAAAATTATGATTTGTGTAATTTTGAGCAGATTATTATCTTTAGGAACTTTTAAAGGGACTGTTTGTAACTTTTTAAGCGTATAAATGTACCGGGTCGGGACACATGCGCGCTCGCATATGCGCGCTCGCGTTTGGCCGGAGCCTCTCCTCCTCTGCCTGCTCGCCTTCACTCAGACAGCGCGCGTGTTCTCGCGTACTCGCTCAACCTCTAGACGTGAACGCGTGCTCACTCCACACTGCAGAAGAGTTAGTTTAGCTCTGAGAATATCTAGTGAATGTAGAGTGAACGTTTGTGCAGAAATAAATGCTGCAGCTCCTCCAGACCAACAGAGGTTTCCCATGTCTTGTGAAGTGACGGGGCTCCGGAGCGAGAAATGTTGTCGTCTCGTTACCGACCGGGTGCCGGTGTCTCCCCTGCTCTCTCCGGCTGCGGGTGGAGAGAGCAGGGGAGACACCGGAGTTTCTCGCTGCGGAGCCCCGCAGGCTGAGGCAGGAAAAGCCAACACTAGGATCAGCATTGATTCATGGAGAGACCTTCGTCTGGTCAGCTAACATTACTGCCAAGCAGGTGAAATATAGAGTGATATTGTGGTTTTAGCTGACGTGTGTCACCTCACTGTTTTGAGCGATGCTCGTTCATGTCTATGTAGAGCGAGCAAACACGAGCTCGACGCTGACTTTCTTTGATTTCACGGCCACAGGTGTCGATGTTAACAAGCATTTCTGAAAGTTACAAATAGTCCCTTTTATACAATTCTGTCTACATTATGTGTTTTATTTTTAACAATCATACATACTTAATAGGCTTCTTTCTGCAGGACGAAACTGTTCAACTCTGCTGCATTTGCGTAAAGGGGAACTCCACTAATTATACCCATCAAAGTCTGTTTAATACAAACATTATATTTAGCTCCAGAGGGGAACTGCACAAGATCTGATAAATTGCCTCGAGTGATGTCACTTGAGTCAGTGTTGGTTGGGGCTGAAGTCTACAGGTTTGAAAGAATTGACCTCACCAGCCTGCTCCTCATCTATTCTTGAGGCTAGCGTCTTGAGACTACGTTAGCTGATACTAACATAACACACCCGAATCTCTGATGAACTGTTTGCAGTTGAGATGCATTGTGGGGAATGTAGTTGCCAGGTTTTGACAAAAAAGAAGAACGCATGTAATTCAAAAAGAGAATATTTCTGGTTCTGCTGCATCGTGCAAAAAAATAACTGTCCATCACGACTCCACCGATGTTACTGGAGTGCAATGTTGTATCGGTGGAGTAGTCTTTTCAGCCTCGCTAATGAGAAAGTCTGTGTTGAGATCTGTTGAGGAAATACCAAGCACCGCCCACCAGCCGGAGAACAGCCAATAGGAACGCTCTCTCTCTCTGAAATGGCCTGTGATTGGTCAAAGTCTCCCGTCACGGGCTAGATGTTCTAAAGCCTGAAAACAGAGCCATGAGGAGGTGCAGAAGTCTAGTTTTCTCTCAGAACACTTGAATTACAATATGCTGAAA
>CAKALU010058498.1:32541-79896 GCA_916700995.1 Hozukius guyotensis | reverse complement strand
TTAGCTGACGTGTGTCGCCTCACTGTTTTGAGCGATGCTTGTTCATGTCTATTTAGAGCGAGCAAGCGCGAGCCCGACGCTGACTTTCGTTGACTTAATGGCCACAGGTGTCGCTGTTAACAAGCATTTCTGATTCTTACAAACAGTCCCTTTAATGTTAGAAAAGCGCTTTGCTTTTCTCATACCAGCTGTACTGCAGCACCTCTTTTCACCCTCTGTCGGAAACGCTCAGTGTTGCCAGATCTTGCGATAGAAACAAGCAACCAGGTCTATAGAAACAAGCCTAAAAGAAGCAACTCCCCCCCACCCAAAAAAAAGCCCAAAACGAGCAACCTTACCTACCTACCACAATATGAGAGAGAGACGCGGCCACTTGATCACTTCATATATATGTATGAATTTATTTTGGATGGCATGCATTATATTTTATATTTGCATTGGATTGCATTTTTGCATCTATTTTTAGCCTGTAACTTTACATTTTTCTTGCTCTTTCTTCTCTAACCAGATCAGCGTGATGTGCTCGTATATCACAAACGGCAAACTGCCTTTGTATCGTCCCCCACTTGAGGGCGAATCCAATCTTTAAGCCCACTCTTTTGCTACGTATATTTCGCCCACTTAGTATCGCTAAACTCCATCAACCCCGCAAAGATTTGTCTCACAAAAACAAAACTCTGGAAACGCTCTGTTTGAGCTCCTCTGATTGTCTGCAGTCTGCTCTGATTGGTCAACTGGCCCACGGTTGTGATTGGTCAACCAAACCAAACTCTTCGGACTCCGCTCCAGCTCCGCTCTAACTAGCTTTGTTTTAGGGCGTGCCAAACTAGCCACTAGGCAGGTATTATGCAAATGCATTACATGGTGACATCACCACGTTACGAAAGAAAAATCAGGACTTCACAACAATCAAGGCGTTTCAGGCAGTTCAGGAGCAGTGTTTCTGTGGGGGGGAGTAACTCTCTTTTGGACTTTGGGCTTTGTAACTTTGCAGACCTTTTACATGCACAAAAAACTATACAACACACTAAAGGAAAGGGAAAAAAACACAAAAGCATAATAGGTCCTCTTTAAAGGTTATGAACAGAATCGGCTTGGAAGGTTATACACACTTTCAATAGAACCAATCCTGCTCTTATCACTTCTGTTTTTCATTTTTTTTATTTTATCTGAAAATGAAGAAGGCTTTTCTTTTTAGTCAGATTACTCATTTGCATTGCATGTTTTAATATAGTTATTTTATGTGATCGTTGTACACTTTAACAAGGGGTGAGGTCTACTTTCCTTTATCATTGGAGACCACTGTGTCTGATAAAATCAGCAACTCTTCAAATAACTCTCTTTCATCCACCAGGCAAATAAACAAAGTAAACAATCAAACCACCACAGCCTCTCCACTCTCAAGTGTTTTCCAGGTTCAGACTTTGTCACCTTTGTTCATATTGACACATAACCTGATGACTCATTAAACGAAACTGATTTATTGATTTTTGTCACATGAACAACACTCTTAATCAGAGACAGCATGTAATGTCAGGACAGGAGTGCCTCATAATCGACCAATTGAGACATACTGTGACACATAAAGTATAGTATTCATCCTGATTTAGTGCAACTGATGGTGCCGCAGTGCTGGTGGGTGATGTCAAATGTTTAAGCTCTTGTATGGGGGAATGGTTTTCAGGAAATGAATCAAATAAAATATGTTTTACCTACACAATATGTTCACATTATGTGTATTGTATTTATTTTGTCACATGGATTGTCTATGTTGTATTTTCATTATGTTGTTACTCTGTACACACAACATCTATTGCACGTCTGTCCATCCTGGAAGAGGGATCCCTCCTCTGTTGCTCTTCCTGAGGTTTCTTCCATTATTTTTCCCGGTTAAAAGAGTTTTTTGGGGAAGTTTTTCCTCATCCAATGAGAGGGTCACACTGTAAAGGACAGAGGGTGTTGTATCCTGTACTGATTGTAAAGCCCTGTGAGGCAAATTTGTGATTTGTGATATTGGGCTATACAAATAAAATTGACTTGACAAGACAAGATATCGAAAAAACTACATTCAACCACATTTTAACCTCGATTTAACCTGGCGAAAACATCAAGAAACACATTGTTCTGACTGCATAGATTAAATTGAATCCCTTGTTAAAGTGGAAATCCAGACAGTGATGTGCTGTGTTGTCCAAAAGTGGCAGCTGGCAACATAAAGATGTTTTATTACAATGAGTTTGATTAGATGGACTGATTTTCCTGGAGACCATGACAACAGAGATCAAGAGTGGTCAACAAACCCGCTGTATTTCACTCAGCTGCACACAAATTCCAGTATTAATTGTACCAGAGACAATAAACACTGGATGTGAAACTTATTCAGACTCAGTTGATTATCATCTCACACACCAGGTCTCTGGTGTGTGAGATGATTCATCATCAGATACAGATGTGTTTGCAGCGTTCAGCCATTTTCAAATCAGTTGCTTTTAAGTTGTTAGCCTGAACTATGAACGTTTCTATTTATGTGTCAAGTGGAGGAGGAGTTGTGGTTAAAAGGAGATCAGGTTGATCACCAAGGAAACAGTGATGTTGCCAGATTCATCAGCATCACATTGATGGAAATGAAGAGTTTGTGTGTATCTTTCCTGAGACTGTATTCAGATCAAACAGCCACTTAATATTCTTACCATTTAACATGACTTCAAATACTTAAATGCTGAGATTATATCAGCTCAGATCCATGCAGCCGCACACACACCTTGACATTGTCTCTCCATGAACATCTCTACAGGTGGGTTTCCTGTTGCATATCCCCGTTTGATGTGGCAGAGCCGAGCTTCCCTGCTCTTCTCTCCACAGGTAGGCATTAGTCAGCTGCTCCAGCTGCTGCATGCGCTTTGTTATAATCTCCACCCATTTTAAAATGCCAACCAGAATCCACAGGCAGGAAGGGATAGGACAGCAGGTAGAGGTCTCATCTGTAGGCGGAGAGTTTGTGACTGGTACCGTCTGAAAGGGCACAAAGAGGGAACAAAGACGAAATGCTGAGAATACCAACGCAGACCATATTGTCTAAATGCCAATTCAACAGCTTGTTATGACTCTGAAGGTCTGCTGGAATTTCACAGCGATGTATGCATTATTCAGAGGCCATCAAGTCTGAGGGGGAACTGAAACAGCATTTACTTAATATAATATATAAATATATATACGTAGGGAGTCAGTATGAAACATATTACTTTGATCTGAAACACTTTATCCAATATATGTGCCAACTATCCCACAGGTAGAAGCCAGAGATGAATGCTGATGTCAGGAGCACATTCACTGAACTTGTTTGAGTATTTTGATTTCAATTTTCTTTAGTTTTGCCACACTGGACGTATGAAAACAGAGAAATGTGTAAGTGGAAGTCAGATCTCCTGTTGGTGACCATCAACAGATACTTTATTTGGTTGCTTTGCGCCCCATCTAGTGGTTGTTTGTCCACAATGCAACACAGGAGCAAATAAAATATCTATAAACTGCTTTCCAAATTGCATACTTTTTATTTTTACTTTTAGTACATACTGCAGCTGCCCTTACTGTTGCATGCAGTAATTATATCATTGTATGCATAATACAATTAGGACGTACTACTTTGAAATAACATAGTGCCTTGAACTTTGACCCTCTTGCTCATATAGCTGCTGCTCAGAGGATTGTGGGTTAGAATAGACAGAAAAGCAATGTGACCGGATGTACTAGGACATCCTGCTATTTTTGGCATACTGCATTTGACATACTGTGTACTGGGACATACTAAATATGTTTCTGGCATACTAAATAGTATAATAGTATGAGTATTGGAACGCACATATGATTTCCACTGGTTCTATTGTTGATATTCAGGGTTTATATCCTATAAGATCCTGAGAGTTGGTGGTGTATGTCTTTAATTTCTGTTTTTTTTCTCAAGCACATGGTGGAAGATAAAACAAAAATCCAACAAAAGAAATTAAATTTAAAAACATCTCTAGAGTAAAATAAAGAAGACAAACTTGAACCTTAATTAAGACTAAAGATAATTAATGACTTACTACAAAGAAAACTTTGATGGCTTTGGAGGAAGTTTTCAAACTTATCCCACCAGGGGGCATGTTGGGTATTAACACCATTAGAGAGATTAACCTGAGTGGTGCTGCCCTTCATCATCAAGTTGTTAGACCAAATATAGACTGTTACCCTGCAAAAACTGACAATAAATGTTCTGCATATGTTTCCCTGAATTATCCAATTATCATTTATTTTTTTGTCCAATAAAGATTTTAAACACGTGGTCTAATAATGTTGATGGAATATTAAATAATTAATTATTAAATAAAAAAAAAAAAGTAATTAATTTGACATTTTGAATAGATTTTAAATCAGACAGATGGATATCAATGTTAGAGTAACTTTATTTATTATTACTGAACTTAAAGATGAACTGTTTATTGACAGAATACAGAGAGTGGTGATAAAACCTTTTTTTTGCCATAAATCTACTGAAAATGGACTATATGATATTGTTTGTCAGGGAGAGGTAGTTGAACTGTTTTAGGTGTTGTAGTGTTTATTATGACATTAAAAAAGGAAATATTCCTTGGTGGAAAGTACATTTACTCAAGTAGTGTACTTAAGTACACTTTTGAGGTACTTGTACTTTACCTGAGTATTTCTACTTTCTGCTTCTTTATACCTCTACTCCACTACATCTCAGAGGGAAATATTGTACTTTTACTCCACTACATTTATTTGATAACTTTAGTTACTTTACAGATTCAGATTGATAAAACAAAATATAAATCAACTGATAAATGATGATGTATTATTATAGATTAAACTACCCAGCAGTATATAAAATCATTAAAACGAGAGCCTCCTTTATGAGCTGCAACATTAAAGAGATGAACACATTATTGCATTAATAATTATAATACAATAATATAATATAGAATATTCTGCAGAATGAGTATTTTTACTTTTGGTACTTTAATTATATTTTGATGCTGATACTTTTTTACTTTTACTTAAGTAAAGATTTGAGTACTTCTTCCACCACTGGCAGTTATACACAGTTCATGTCTTCATAATCCTGTCTGGTTCATTAAATTCAATTTTCAATTAAATTTATTTATATAGCGTCAAATTATAACAGAATTTATCTGGAGACACTTTTCATATAGTGAATGTGAGTCTGGTTTAGATTGACGGTGCTCACAGACAGATTAGATCCTGTTTCTACCCATTAAAGGGGAGTTTTTCTTGCCACTGTCGCCCTAGTGTTTGCTTTTCATGTTGGGTTTCTGTAAATTACATATATGTGGTCTCGACTTGCTCTATATGAAAAGTGTCTCGAAATTACTACTGTTATGATTTATAAAAATAAATTGAACTGAATTACAAACTGTGCATAATCCAGCAGCTCGCTGCACTCATCGACACAAAACTTCAGAAAGTTACATCATACAGCAGCTGAAACACTTCTCAGGTCTTGCGTCATGAGACGGTCTACTTGGCAGCTGCTCTGCTTCCTTCAGTGTAGTCTTTGTGTCCAACATTTCCTCAGTGCAGGGCGACTCTAGGTTTAGACCTTTAGGGGGGCTCAGCACCTAATGACAATATGACGTGTACAGACAAGGGCGTAGGTTTTGTTTCAACACTGGGAGGAGGGGGACACACATTAAGTGGGGTCTGGAAGTTCGCCCTCAGGAAATTTTGGGCATCAAACACTTCATTTCCTGCATTCTTTATGTCTTGAGGTCAGAGGTCAAGGGACCAAAATTTAGCCAAACTTTGGAGCGTTATTTGCCCTCAACAAGCTAACATGACCTGGTTGGTACCAATGGATTCCTTATTTAGGTGTGCTTGAGCACCCCTAAAAAGAGTCCAGTTGTGATTGTGGAAGTTTGTTACAAAATGGCAAACTACAAGCAACCAACAAAGACAGATATATAACATATATATAATCTATAAAACTGTTAGAAACCTTTTGTCTTTTGGAAACTTTGAATGATAATGAAACTTTTCCACCTCAAGGTTAATACATTTTCTAAGAGAATACTTCAGACTGTCTCCTTGACATCTGGGGAGAGTCTAGCATTGGAATCAGTAAACAACAACATTGCAGCCCATCTGGAGAGCATATCAGAGAGGAAACCAAACACCAATCCGTCTGGAAGAGATGAGCAGAAAGGAAGATGTTTAGAAACCCCCTAAAGAGTTGCAACAGGCTGCCAAAATCCTGTTTGTCTTTTTGTTTGAAGGACTAACACAGATGGTAAAACAGGACAGTGACTTTGTTTGTTCACAACCCCCAAATACGACTGTTGTCTTCTACAGAAGCCACTTTAACTACAATGCTGTATGAACAACTGTTTGAATATGACTTGGTTGCTTTCCATTCCTTATTTACTTTATAACTTGATAGATAGCAAAGACGTACAACTTATACAAATAATAATGATTACCTAACTTTCCTCAATATGATCCTGTATGTAAAAGTGTTGGTATTCTGTCAACCATACACATTATTTATCATTAAAATGCAAATGTATGGACTGGAAATTAAAGCCCGCAAGCGAAAACCTTATTGATAGATTGTCTTTTAGCAACACTATGCAGCTGACGTAGACTGGAGGTCGGTGTAACGATATCCAGATGTTGAATCTGGTCCTTAAATAGCAATTTGTTGCTGCAGTTGTGTGAGACTCGCTCCGCCCTCTGAGGTGTCTTATTCCTGCTGTTGCATCAGATTCAGCCTGTCAAAAAAAAATAAAAACGGGCTTTACATACTGTCATTTAAAGCAGTCTTCTCGCTATCTTGGTTGGCGGTGAAATATTGCATCATTTAGTGTTGTGCCTATAGCTTTTAAATCCTTCCCTTTCCACATGTTAAAGGTAAAAGTCTCACAGTATTTAAAATGGTTGCATGTGGTGGTTCAGAAAAGTGCTGAAAGCTTCTTTTTTGCTCACACAGACACGTACACACAGTATATATTTAGTCAGTGTACAGGAGGTACTAACTACCACCGCGTTACTGTAACGCAGTGTGTCTAATAATTAAGTGTTATGAGATATTCTGACTGGTAATTAGACAAATATATTTGGTCAGATTTTGTGTTTTGCAGTCTTTAGATCATGTACTGTTACAAAATGAATGCCCCCAACCTTTTTTAAATGTCCTGCCCCTGTGAGCCTCCTTTTCATCCCAGTCTTTACGTCTTGGACCTTCCAGGTCGTTGCCACTCAAGGGAGACAATGACAGGATTGCTATTTTAATGGGGATTATGTGTATTAGGAGATTTGACCAGACTTGCTTGACCCAGAAGTCACCCTCATCACTCTGCAGCACGCTGCTGAGGAATTTCAGTGTAAACTGTTGCTCCAGGATGACAAACACCCCCTGAGGGGAGGAAAGAGCCGGCAATCCTGCTCTGGTGTCAAACCTTTCAAAGGAGGAATTGTTGGGTGGGTTCACTATCCCCCAACATGTGAATAAATTGGGATTTGGGGACTTTTTTTCATGGAAATTTCTGGATGCCTGCCCCAACAAGTCACTCAAATACAAAGAATACAAACCACTCAACATGTCAGGGCAATTAGCAGAGGGCTGCAGAAGAGGAGGAGTTTGAGGGATTAAGAGATTGATGAAATTCCTCTGGTTGGAAAATAGTTTGTGCCACAGACACCATGATCAATATTTAAACTGTATGTAATGCAGAGTGATCACAAATCTATAAAATGTCTTGCTCTGTCCTTCTATAGTGGAGTTGATTGAGGCAAATGTGTCATTGATTTCTGTAGATTGTTTACTCAGATTATACAGGAAAAAAGTGGGGTTGTATGAGGTACTTATCCATAGTCACCGTATTACCTACAGTAGATGACGTCGGCACGCTCCAAGTTTGGAGAAACAGGAGTTATCGGTGTTACACCAAAATCTGTGACCACTGAAATCTGTGACCACAGAGAGCCAGCAACACCTGAGGTCACCATTTCTGACGGCTGTCGTCAGAAAATGTGAACCCACTCTACCTATCTTTTGCTTTTCTTTTTTAGAGTTTTGTGAATATATCTTTAATAAAAATATTAAAATACATTTTAACAATTTAGTTTTGTGTGTTTTCTGTCTGTGTCTATTCTGATCTATTGTTTGGTGTTTACCTCATTTATTACACAGGTACAGTGGGGTCACTCATTTTCTGACAACAGCCATCAGAAACTGTGACCTCGAAACATGTTGCTCATGTGTTGCTGATTCGACACATTAAAACCTTTGTGAAAATAAATGTGAGGCGCTCTGCAGTCCCAGATTTTGGTGTAACACCGGTACTCTGGGGGTGTGCCGACCATCATCTAGCTACTGTCCGCAATACACTGACTATGGATAAGTACCTCATAAAACCTCACTTCAAAACACCACAACTATCCGTTTAACATAATGACTAACATTGTTCAACTTTGATATGATAATGCAGACATTAAAGACTGAGCAGGTTCACACAAGTATTTATAACTTATTCTGTTTTGTTTGTTCTGGTCAGGACACGGCAGTTTTTACGACAGTGTTTCTCCTTAACACCCCCATCCGTCCTTCCAGCACCCTGCAATCAGCAGCTGAGACAGACGTGGCACTGTCTGGGTGGGGGCAGGGCTGGAGGTCTACTGTGGAGCAGGAACACCACCGAGTTAAGCTTTTATAGTTCTGGAGTGAGACATCTGTGTAACAAGGTTAGCAAAAGTAAAATTTTTCTTCTGGGAACATTTGCAAACAATGAGCCCATTCACTGATGTCTTTGTGCCCCAAAGAGGCTGAAACAAAAGAGGCTGCAAAAACAGTGTTTACATCCCACATACTTTCATGCATAAGAATCATTCAGTTCATATTAAAACACATATTTTACATGTGATGAAACCAGTGTTGGAGATTGAGTCAGAACCTAGAGGCTGAGGAGGTATTTCTGTTCATAAGACTGACCCAGAATCAGATGTTCTCTGTGTTTCTGTCTGCAGCCACAGGAAAGGAAAGTTTCCAAGCTGAGCCCAGACCAGCGCTGAGGCCTCTCATTTCAGCCTGTGGTTTCAAGGGGGGGACGTCCCAGCTCCCAGCTTCCTCAGGAAACACATACACCCTCATTTGAATATCCCATTCCCACTTCTAGAAAGTTCTCTCTCAAGGATATAAAGAGCAGGAGAGTCTGTAACACTACACAGGACACAACTCAGAAGAGAAACCCTGCGAATCTACGCCAGGTAAGAATTAGAAACCGTCTTTATTTTCAGGAAAGGAATGCAGAGGCTGAATGGGGTGCTTTGTTTTTATGGTTTAAAGTTACAGTGCAGCATTTTTTCCTCATTTTAACTCTTCAAATCTCTTCTATCTCTCTGGCTGTTTGTCCTGCACAAAAGATTACATTCTTTGGCACTGCTTAAAGTTTTCATACGGCATGATGATACTAAAGCTTTTTGCCCCTTGCATGTCACTTCTTTGCAGTCTATTTAATGCATTAGTGCTGTGTATGCACCCAATCTGGCTTTTTCACATGAATCCATCACTTTTTGATGAAGAGAGGTTCAAGTCTGTCCTCTAGAAATTAGTGCTGCTCGTTTGTGGCACAGCTGACAGGATGAAAGTTTTTTTCTGGGTCACAAACAGAACGAACAGACCGAAAACATGATTGCGAATGAGTGATGTATGAGCTTGTATAATAAACTTAAATGTTTTTAGTCTAAAAGTTGGAAACTAGGATAGAAAATTATCCAACGCAGCATATGCCTCCACCAGAGCCTGTATAATGTGTAACTGTCTGCTCTATGGAGATTATTACATACACTTCTTTTCTTTCAGAATGAAAATCACAGATATGAAAACATCTCAAGGTATCCGAATACGATGCAAAGTAATTTCTGCTGTAACACAAATATACAAATACAGAGAGGCGGACAAAACATTATCTCTCCACTCAGAATGGTGGATGAGGATCAGAAACGTGTTGGATTAATCACATCCGAATGCATTTGGTCCTTTGTTTGAACAAGTTATGGGACGAGTTAGATGTAGCCTGCAGGCACACGCCCTGTCTCTGAGACAAAAGATGGCTCAGAGAGCATGTCGAAGTAGGCCTGCTGCATGTCTACACAGTGAAACGCAGTGATTTCCTGCCCTTCTGGCTCAAGAAGAAGTCAATAAAGTGCAGGCGTGCAACAGTTTGCATCAATTTTGAATAAATGTAGAGAACAGTGAGGCATCGTATTTCAGTGTCTGAGTGGACGGCAGCTCCAGCTGTACAGCTAAGCCTCAGTTGCTGCTGACGTGGCGAGGAACATGTCTGCCTGAAACTGGAGGCGTTCCCAAGCTTTGTTGTGGGCTGAGCCAACCCTGCCCCGCCACTAACAGCTCCACATCCCAGCCATAGTAATGGCATTTTGTTTCCGACATCATTTTATGAAATCAAAATCATTCCACAACCTCACTCTGAGGAAATATTCTGACTTGTGCCTTCTTCCATCTCAAACTCAGTACACATTTATTAGATTTTAGGAAACCGACCTTGGTTAAAGAGATGTTAACCCTGTCTTTGTCTTCTTTCTGCACAGGGTGCTGCAGCTGCTTTTGGAGACAGACAGGATGTGGATGACAAACGTCGTAGTTCTTTGTCTGCTGGCCCTCGTGGTCTCTGCAGAGGAGAAGAAACTGAGCAGCCACGCCACCACTCTGGCTGATAACAGCGCCAATCTGGCGTTCAGGTCTGACTTTTATTCATTATAATGAAGTGTATAATGGTGCACTTGGTTTTGCTTAAGCAACTAATGTTTCTTGTGATCTTGATTCAGCCTCTACCACAACATGGCGAAGGAGAAAGACACAGAGAACATCCTCATCTCTCCCGTGGTAGTGGCCTCCTCTCTGGGGATGGTGGCTCTCGGTGGCAAGGCCGCCACCGCCTCCCAGGTCAAAACCGTCCTCAGCGCTGACAAACTGAAGGATGAGCATCTGCATGCAGGCCTGTCCGAGCTTCTCTCTGAGGTAAGAACAACGATATAAAACACTGTATATGAGACCTTATTCTTATAAGAAGACGCAGCCTCAAACTACGTTGCTCCTTCGCAGGTGAGCGATGCCAAGACGCGCAACACCACCTGGAAGATCAACAACCGCCTCTACGGCCCCAGCTCCGTCTCCTTCGCTGATGAGTTTGTGAAAAGCAGCAAGAAGCACTACAACTACGACCACTCGAAGGTAAACTTCAGAGACAAGAGGAGCGCGGTGAACTCCATCAACGAGTGGGCGGCCAAGTCCACAGACGGCAAGCTGGCGGAGGTCACCAAGGATGTTCAGAACCCAGATGGAGCCATGATCGTCAACGCCATGTTCTTCAAGCGTGAGTATAAATAGTGTCTTTTAATCACATGGAGATGTCAGAGGATTGTGCAGAGGTGTAACTGAGTCTGATATGTTTTGTCCCACAGCTCACTGGGATGAGACATTCAATGATAAAATGGTGGACAACCGTGTTTTCCTGGTCACTCGCTCATTCAGTGTTTCAGTTCCCATGATGCATCGCACAGGTGAGTTTCTCCACCGTCTCTACTTATGATCTCATTATGTCTTCAAACCGGATTCTGCCAACAAGAATGCAAGCAAGTCAAGATATTTGGTTTGTCTGCAGGTCTGTATGACTTCTACGAGGACAAAGAGAACAATGTCCTTGTGCTGAACATGCCTCTGGGCCAGAAGCAGGCCTCTATGATCTATATCATGCCCCGCCACCTGGAGCCCCTGAAGCGCCTGGAGAAACTCCTAACCAGGAAGCAGGTGGACACCTGGATCAGCAAGTTGGAAAGCAAGGCTGTGGCCATTTCCCTCCCCAGAATCGCAGTGGAAGTGAGCCACAACCTGCAGGTAAACACAGGGCTGGCTAAAGACATAGGCCATATAGGCGGTTGCCTAGGGCGCCACCTTCTGGGGTTGGTTGGGCTGGTTTAAAAAAATAAGAAATAAAAAATAAAAAATAAAAAATAAAAACAATATCAGAGACCAAGTGTTTATTTATATTATCATAAATACAATTATTTATGAAAATATAAATCTTAATTTTTGTCTTAAAACTAGGGCTGTCAAAGTTAACGCGATAATAACCCGTTAACTCAAATTTGTTTTAACGCCACTAATTTCTTTAATGTATTAACGCAATCAATCTTTCTGAGGTTGTAGCGGCTCAGTTTTAAAGCTACAAAATTCATTGGTACCAAGTCCAAGACCATGTCATACTATTTTGTTGGGAAGGAAGTTAAATAACGCTCCGAACTTACACTAAATTTTGGTGAGGAAAAACTGTCATGGCCATTTTCGAAGGGATCCCTTGACCTCTGACCTCAAGATATGTGAATGAAAATGGGTTCTATGGGTACCCACGAGTCTCCCCTTTACAGACACTTTATGATAATCACATGCAGTTTGGGGCAAGTCATAGTCAAGTCAGCACCGACAGCTGCTCCAAATCCGAATTTCGCCCAGGGCACCAAAAGGGCTAGAGCTGACCCTGGGGCAAATAAGATGGTTGTAACAATTAAAAGTTAAAGTATAGTCATATAAAAATCTTTGAATTGAATTGAGCAATTCTCCCGTCTTTTCCAGAAACATCTGGCAGATCTCGGCCTGACCGATGCTGTGGACAAAGCCAAGGCCGACTTGTCCAACATCTCCGGAAAGAAGGACCTCTACCTGTCCAACGTCTTCCACGCGTCAGCCCTTGAGCTGGACGTGAAAGGAAATCCGTTCGACGCCCACATCTACGGCTCCGGCAAGCTGAGCGACCCCAGACTATTCTACGTAGATCACCCCTTCATTTTCCTGGTGAAGGACAACAAGACCAACTCCATCCTGTACATCGGCCGAGTGGTTAGACCTAAAGGAGACAAGATGCGTGACGAGCTGTGATGTCAGCGTTGTGAATTGTGTCGGGTAGCTTTGTTATTTCTGAAACGATGGCAGGATATTGTATGTGTTTTTGGTTTGACTGTTACCTCATGAGCACATTCCAATAGGCAACCTGTGGACCTGAGCTGACACTAAACTTTCCAAGGGAACAATTCTGTCATGTCTCAGCTTTATTAAGCCCCCTTTGCAGTGAATATGTTGTCAGTTACAAATATTATGTGCCTCATTTGAGATCTCCACAAACAAACGGCAGACAACATGCTTATATTAAGTAAGTTTTCTTTACACCCTGTTTTTGCCAGTACAGTATTGCTTTGGCTATGTGTGTTTTCTTGCATCATCTTTAATGTTTAAAGACAAAAAGATCTTTGAACAATCTCCTTCCTGTCACGCACCTCCCTCCAGTCTGCACTGAATTGTTCCCCTGCACGAGCTGATCCTGCAGAGGAAAGCTGGCAAAAGTCTGGTGTTTTAATTCATGTTCACTTGCCAACTGTGTCATTGTGTTGCTGTAGCAGGTATTTCCCACAAAAAAAGCTGTTGGAATTGTGTGATTATACAAAAAATGTGTTGATTTTTCAATAAAAATAACAAAGAGGATCTTTGTGTCATGTCTGAATATTTCTGGAGCGTTGAACAGAGGAATGTGAGCTCGAAGGAAAAGGATAACAATCTTTCCAGTCGGCTGGAGGTCAAACAATCCTCCCAGGTCTGGAATGTAGGGGCTATTGCTAATCTGCTGTAGACAACTATCGGGAGAATTTTGAGGTTAATTTCCCTTCGTACCACTGGCCTAAATAATAAAGTCAGTGGGATCTTTGTTTGGACGTCCCAAACAGAGGAAAAGCAGACTTTACAGTGCAAAAACTGGACTGCAGGGTTCTCATGGTGAGTGGGAATCTCCTGCAATTAATCTTATTTATATAGCCCAGCGCGTTTCAAGAACACTTTACACTGTTAAAATGATAATAAATAATTAAATAATGTATTATTATTATTATTATTAATGTATATATATTATTAATAATAATATATTTTATTTATATAGCGCTTTTAAAGAAACTCAAGGACACTTTACATAGTTAAAATTATCATAAATAATTAAATAATTTATTAATAATAATAATAATAATAATAACAATAATATTTTTTATTTATATAGCACTTTTAAAGAAACTCAAAGACACTTTACACAATTAAAATTATCATAAATAATTAAATAATAATAATAATAATAATAATTAATATTTCAATTATATAGCGCTTTTCAAGAAACCCAAAGACACTTTACACAGTTCAAATTATTATAAATAATTTAATAATAATAATAATAATAATAATAATAATAAGTCAAAGACTGCAAAAACAATTAAAGTCTTGAATACTTCTCTCTTACAAAATGATAAAAAAAAAAAAACCTTTGTGAGAAATAAATGTCTCCTGGTTTTCTGTGTAAGAGCTGTAGCGCCCCCCTCTGATGACAGAGAGGAAAGGTACTGGTTCAGAGGTGGAAGAAGCACTCGGTTCTCCAGAGATGATATTAGCATCACTCTGGGTTCCCTCAACAAAAAGCCAATGGGATTTTTCCATTGAGTTTTGAATTATTGCAGAAAATAAACTCTGTGTCAAAATTGTAGTACTTGAGTAAATGTACTTAGTTACATTTCACCACTGGACTGGTTACACTGGTAAGGAAGGCCAAACAATGAAGGTGTTACAAATTAATGATTTAATTACTTATTGAAGTCTTATTTACATACACTTTTTACTTTGCATTGCAGTTATAATATACAAGACAAACGACAACATATAAATTACACAATATACATGTTTCTGACTGACTCTGCTGTTTTTTTGCGCACCAAGCATGAAATAAGCTGCTCCTATATTCAACATTCAGATGATGAGATTCAGGGGATTATTTCCAAATGTTATTAAAACGTTTTTTTTTTTTAATTCATATTTGGAGTTAAAACAATACTTTCACAAATAAATGTCTATCAAATAAAATATTTCAATATTATTATCTATTTAGTTTCATATTATCTTTAGTGTGTGCTCTCAGGTATGCCCTTATGCCTTCATACATTTTTTAATAAATTGCAGTGAATATGTTGATTATTATTTTTTTACTCAGAAGCACTACAAAATTCATTCGATGTTCCTTAGAAAATATCTTAATTTGAACACTAGATGTGCCTCTTCAGCTCACAGACACATCTGTCTTTAAATGCACAATAGTGGAACATTAATATAGTGCATCATCAGCTGTAACACTTCCACATGTGATTAACATTGTACACACAGTTTGCTCTCCTGAACAAAGAAATAAATCTTTATGGATTTGTGCACTACAGCTACAAAGTGACATTTAATTTAGAGGACATTTTGGTTGGTGTAATGAATAAAACTGCTGTTTGAGCATCAATGCAGAATCTCACAAATCATTTTCCTGATGAACAGTGGAATAAATGCATCACTGAGTTCTTTGGAAACTGCAACACATTTCACTAACTCAGTGGTTCCCAACCTTTTTCCATAAGGGACCCCTTTTCTATCATTGAGCAAACTGACAACCCCTGACTAAGTGACATATTTTATGAATATTTCATATTATATTCATTGCATAACAATGACAGTATAGAACAACTGATAAATTGTACAATTAACCCAAAAAGTGAACACAATAACTGCAGGAAGTTTGTGTAAAAAGAGCGATTTGGAGGCATTTCGAGCAGATTATCTTCTCGTTTTCTTCTCCCTCTACACTTGGCTATTGTTCTATTAGCTCTTTGGTTGTTTAAACTGCATACTTTTCTAATGCAGAGTGAAGGTGTTTAGCAGAGAGGGAAGACTGTGAATATAACTTGTGTTCAGGTCTTCAAATTTTATATCTTAGATAATAATACAAATTTTAAAAATAACAATTTAATTTAGTTTTCTTCACAGAAATGAATGAATTGCTGACATATAGGCCAACTGTATATATTTTTTAAGAAATGTCGTGGTGGCTTTCGTAACCCCTAGTGGGGGTCGTGACCTCCAGGTTGGGAACCAGTGCACTAAAGGAGCTTAAAACTGTTATTGACTTGTCATGACTCTCCAAGTGCTGTCACCCTTTCATTTGTGTAAATAAAAAAGTGACAGCTCAAAAAACATGTAATAATTTGTAGCAATGGACCAACTCTTCCTTGTCGTTCTGCCCTTATAGAGTATAAATAAAAGTGTCAAATGTCTCTTTCTCTCTGTTGATAATTATATACAATAGCAGCCTTTGCCCCCGACTTCAGAAGCTCATAATATATAATATTCAGCCATAGCTAAGTAACATCCTCGCCCCCACAACTCTATCATCAGCTCTCATGGCAAACTAAAAAAACAGACACCAGAAATATGTAACATTTCATTTTGAAATAGGCGTTTGGGGCGTTCAATCGTCCGATGGGTGAACCTCTGGTTGCCCTGAAATAGGTGACCACTCAGTGGCCGGTGAGCGCAGAGAGGAGTGAATGATTGCATCCTTGGTTAAAGGAGCGGTACGCCTTCGCTGCTGCGCTGCTGGCTGCAGGTACGTAGGCAGGTACGTAGGCAGGTAACTCTCATTACATTAGCACCGTCGTGTTCTGCTGCGCTGGCTGCAGGCAGATTAGCCAGTCGATGGACAATCCTCTTAAACAAGTCTGCATTAAGCCACAGTGAGAGGCTGGGTGGGGCTCTCTGTCCTCTGCCTGCTCCCCCACCCCAGCTCTTTGTCTCTCTGGATGTGTCCTCCTCTCTTCCTCTCCTCTGGTTTTACTTCTTTCCTCCTCTTCCTCTCATTCAGTTGCTTTTGTCCACCTGTCTGTTGGCTTTGCGAAAATGCATCTTGATCTCCTCTGTCACCATCATCTGCCAGTTGTCCCTATAAACACAGAGGGTAGAGTTACCATGGTGACAGGTGATAATAACCATCATTTATAAATAGTACATTGATAGTTAATTAAACTTAGTTAATAGTTACTATACCATTATTAAACAATGAAATGATAATTAATAATGTTTACTAGTTGTTAGTAATGATATAATTTCTGTTATTTTATCATTAGTTTGTGTAATATGAAACAATTAGTTTAATGATAAGTATTTATTAACCATTTAACAAGGTATTATAATCATCAGTTGCAACTTTATAAAAGCCATCCAAATAATGTTTATAGACGGTTATATATGTTTATATGTATATATTTAACGCAATAATTCGTTAAATTACAACAATTAAATACAATTAAATTCGTTTTCACGCCACCAATTTCTTTAATGCCTTAACGCAACGCAATGTGATTTTTAAGTCGCAGTGGGCTCAGTTTTAAAGCTAGAGTGAAGATATTGGTGGAATGAATTGGTACCAACCATGTCATAATACACTCCAAACTTGCGCTAAATTTTGGCAAGGAAAAACTGGCATGGCCATTTTCAAAGGGGTCCCTTGACCTCTAACCTCAAGATATGTGAATGAAAATGGGTTTTATGGGTACCTACGAGTCTCCCCTTTACAGACATGCCCACTTTATGATAATCACATGCAGTTTGGGACAAGTCATAGTCAAGTCAGCACACTGACACACTGACAGCTGTTGCTGCCTGTTGGGCTTCAGTTTGCCATGTTATGATTTGAGCATTTATTTTTATGCTAAATGCAGTACCTGTGAGGGTTTCTGGACAATATTTGTCATTGTTTTGTGTTGTTAATTGATTTCCAATAAAAAAATATATACATACATTTGCAAAAAGCAGCATATTTGCCCACTCCCACATTGATAAGAGTATTAAATACTTGACAAATCTCCCTTTAAGGTAAATTTTGAACTGATGAAAAATGTGATTAATTTGAGATTAATCGCAATTAACTATGAACAATCATGCAATTAATCGCAGCCCCCCGCGACCCTGAATAGGATAAGCGGTTACAGATAATGGATGGATATATATAATGTTATAATGTGTGCAACAATAAACTGTTAAAATAACATAAATTATAGCATTACTAATAATTAGTAAATATAATAAATTATCATTTTTTTGTTTGTAACATCAAGATAACTATTAACTAAGTTTAATTAATAATTTACCATTTATAAATGATGGTTATTATAAAGTGTTACTGTTAACAATATTGTATTTTGTTTTTAAGCAGAGCTCTGGGATTCAAAAGCATGAAAATACCACGAAAGCAAGACACAAAGCAGACAGAAAGCACAACAAATGCTGCCAAAAACACAACAAAATAAATAAGAGTTAATCATGAAAATGTGCCACAATAGAAGTGAACTAAACAAAGAGGGGCTTTCCCCAATCTGCTTAAGAAGATGTAGAAAGTGATAAGATCAAGAGATTAATGAAACCATAGATTCAGGAATCACTCAGAGGTCATTTGGTCACATTGAGCTGACAGCCACAGTAACATTTCCACAACACAACACCAGCTGGCATGCAGGTCTCTACCTCCTGTGTTTGGACTAAGAGGGTCAAGCCTTTTTCTCAGCTTTCTTTCTCCTGTACGCAGCTATATCCTCCGGGTTCAGCCCATGATTGTCTCCCCTGAAGTAACATGCACATAGTTGTGATATGCATAAATCGAGAGTGAATCAGTGGCAGCAGGAGGCACATGTTACATGTTGTAATTTACATGTAAGTTACACGTCATTTCTGGTCCAACTCCAACCAAGAGAGATTTTTTAATCACTATATAGCAAACAATTTGTAAACATTTAGTAAGGGCTGTACCGAATGTCTTTTATTTTACATTCAAAGATTCGATGGAGGTTTTCGAATGTCTGTCGTCATATTTTATGACATCATCATCACCCTACAAAAAAATGTCAAATCCTTGTACAAAAATCCTCTATTTGAATAAAGTGATTAATATGATTAAATTAGTTAGTCTTTTTGTATTAAATCAACTTTCTTTAATGATTATAACTCGCCAGTGGTGCTTCCCTTTGTGTGCGACAAGCAGGAGAGCACACTGCATTGAAAATTTTGTTTTTTAAAGGCTAAACGCCAACAAAATATGGATTGCAGCAGAATATTTCGTTAGATAACACCATGTTGTGAATTTTGGAAATCTATCTTTTCTCAATACATTTTTGACTTTTGTACTTTAAAACGCTCTGGAGTTATTGGAAATGTCTGGATCACACTAGTCAGAAACAATCCTAAGTAGCCAACACTGGAATCTAATTCTACAAATAGTATAATACTAATACTATTAGTGTAGCCTGATCTTTATCTGCACCTGTGCAGAAATGCTACGCAGCATTCGAATGTTGATTTAGAATTCGAATGTCAATGTCAAACTTCAAACTATGCGGTACAGCCCTACATTTAGTTATTCTTTTAAGATTCAGCCATACAAAAGGTGCAGATTGGAGCTCTTACCCTGGTTTGATCTCTGGCGGTTTTGGCAAAGGCTTTGTATAGTCTGTTTTCCCTACAAGCCAGTATGTCTCTTCAATACCTTTACCCTGAAAAACAAAACAAGGCATGGATTAATAGAACCTGAGACTGTCTCAATACCAAATACTGATGTTAAATGACAGCAGTCTGTTATGTTACCTTCAGCTCTGTCTTGCCTCTGACATCTATTTTATAACCCTCATTAAGAGAACGGAGGATCTTCACAGTGGTCATATTTACATGGATTCTATAAGCTGAGAGACAAAGAGGACAGAAGAAGACATCAGACCAAACATGAAACAACAACAAAATGTGGCGGGTATGTGTGCAGGAAACTCACGCAGCCCTGTGGATTCCATACGAGAGGCCGTGTTGACGGTGTCTCCAAAAAGGCAGTACCGAGGCATCGTCAGACCCACCACCCCAGCAACACAGGGCCCTGAAGACACAGCAGAAAGAATCTGATATACAGGGACTACATCAGACACATAGGCTTCACCGTCTGCTGTGTTGTAGCTATGCACAGGTGTAAACAAGACGACCTTAACAAGTCAAGCCCAAAGCCAGAGTTTATCCAGTTTAATGGTGGATTCAACAGTAAGCGTCTGACTGAGAACATTACAAAGTCCAATTTAACCAATGCTATTACTGTGTTGTTTTGTCATCAATGTCTATTGGTTCCTGTTGTACAATATACTTAGCGTTGTCACTGAGCTTAGTCGCCTCAGCAATGACTCCCAGCCAGGGTTATTTTAGTAAACTAAACTGAAACTAAAACAAATATAAGCAGTGAAAAATAGTGTTAGTAAACAGAAACTAAATAAAAACCATATCCTTTAAGGAAAACTAAACTGAAACAATATTGCCTGGCTAAAAAAATCACAATATCACTACCGAAAGGAGACCGCATGAATTTCTTTGAACTCACATGACACTGAACCACAGAAACTGAACGGACTTGACATTCCAGGAGACGGCGCTAGGCCACAATTGCTTAGCTACTTAATTAAACATTAAGGCCATTCCTACACAGTTCTCCAACCATATTTTCTGTATATGTATAAATGATGTAGCTACATACTTCTGAGATATACTTATACCTGGCCCTAACAAAAACAAACTATTGTAAAACTAAAAAAACTAAATATATAAAAACTAAAACTAAACCTGTCTGACAAACTGAAACTAAACTAAAACTAACAAACACACTCCGAAAACGAACTAAAACTAAACTAAAATGAAATCGAGAGTCAAAACTAAAATAAAATAAAAAATAACTAAAAATTCAAAACTATTATAACCTTGCTCCCAGCATGCATTAGAACTTTCATTGACAGTTAAACACTACATCAGTACAATCTCAACATGTAAAAGCTAAAAGTCACTTCTGGTTACATTAAAAACAACAGAATTTTCAGACAAATGTTTTAAGAAAATCACTGACACCAGAAAAATACGAGTGACCACCTGTTCCAGACAGCTGGTGCAGCCTCACAACACCGTCTTTGTTCTGTTTGTCTGATATATGGGACAGAATGTCTCCTCTGTGGTGGACCATTATTAGACAAAACATGCAGTCGAAATAAGCCCCACAGTCCCTCAAATTCTGCAAAGAGCTGTGCACCTGCTCGACTGGAGTTAATAATAATGTAATCAGTGTGATGGAGAGACTTTGTCCCGTCTCACCTGAGTGGATTCCTATGCGTATCCTGACGGGCACGTCTGGCATGTGCCGCATATGGAAGGTTCCTACTGAGCTGAGGATGTTCAGAGACATGTTGGCGATCTCAGCGGCGTGCTTGTTGCCGTTTCTCTTTGGCAGACCCGATGCTACCATATAGGCATCACCAATGGTCTCCACCTATAGATAATGTCCACATATGTATTCAGTTATGGTTGAATGACATCTTAAAATATTGATGACACTTATAAATATTGAGCATGTTCTCTGACCTTGTAGACATCGTGGTTACTGAGCACGGCGTCAAACAGAGTGTAGAGGTCATTGAGGAGGTCGACCACCTCGATGGGATCACTAAGTGAGGAGATGGTAGTGAAACCTACGATGTCGCTGAAGTAGATCGTCACCTGGTCAAAGTACTCCGGCTCCACTGTGGCGCCGGTCTTCAGGGCCTCGGCCACAGAGCTGAAGACAGAGAGGCAGAAACGTTACAAGAACCAGACGGTCAGGCTTTTTATCAGGTAAACGTAACTGAATGGTAACTCACGGTGGTAGCATCTCTGACAGCAGCTTTTCTGTCCTCTGTTTCTCCACCTCCAGCTCCTCTGTTCTCTCTCTGATGAGGTCCTCCAGGTTGGAGCTGTACTGCTCCAGCATCCTCAGCATGGAGTCAATGATGTTAGTCTTCTTACCCTTGTTGATTATCTTGAACTACTCATAAAAAACAACAAAATCATGTTAAACAATATGTATAATATTCTTTAAAGTGGTTTATTTGAGTGTCTCCAAAAACATACCCTGTCAAAGATCTCATTAAATGATGGTCTGCGGTCAGGCAGCTCGCTCCAGCACTGCTTCATCAACTGGATACACTCCAGAGGAGCCTGGTCCGGCGCCACGGTAGGGCGGCACATCGGAGGAGGCTTCTTCACCTTACGGATGATCTCTGAAGAGGAGGCGGAGAACATGGGACCATCAAGTTTCAAATCAAAATGTTGTAAATATGTTCCTGAAATTGACACCTCGGTTGTCTCAAACTTTTAAGGAGGTCCTATTATGCTTTCCTTTAGTGTGTTATATAAGTTTTTCGTGCATGTAAAAGGTCTGTAAAGTTACAGAAACACTGCTCCTGGACTCCCCGAAACACCTTGTTTCAAGTCCCACCTTTTTTTCTGTTATGTGGTGATGTCACCAAGTAACACAGTAATATAATACCTGCCTAGCGACTAGTTTGACACGCCCTCAAACAAAGTTAGTTAGAGTGGAGCTGGAGCAAAGCCCAAACAGCCGGTATGAGAAAAATAAAGTGTTTTTTGAACATTAAAGCAAGTAAACATGTTCTAGTACAAACCCAAAATACAAGTATGCACCTGAAAATAAGCATAATAGGTCCTTTTTAACAAATCCATCTCAAATTTGTCTGCTACTCTTTATCTACGACTCCTCTTCCCTGACGGATACGCACCCTCGGGCGGTAGACCCAGCATGCAGTACGGCGGCCCTCTGACCACCACCTCTTGAAGGATGATAGAAAAGCTGTACACGTCTCCCTTGTAGGTGCCTTTACGTGAGCTTGCAAGGTCCCTCAAGAACTCTGGAGCTGTCCAAAATAAATCTGAGGGAAAAAGAGAAAAGATTAATTATTTATGAGAATAAATGTATGGCTTTGCACACGTTAAAACCTTCAACCTCATCTTAAGTCAAGAATAGTAATGAGGCATGTTTTACCTTCAGGTGCAGGTTCTTCTATAAAAGCTTTCTGAGACTCCAGCAGCTCATTGAAGCCGTGGTCGGTAATCTTGAGGACAAAACGCCCGTCTACCACACAGTTACGAGATTTTAGTCTGCCGTGAGGGAATTCTCTGTGGTGAAGGTATTTAATACCCTGAAAGCAGTTCAACAGTGTAGTTAATCATAAAGGAAATATCAACAAGCCAACGGGGATAATGGTAACAGTATTCAGTATGTCAGAGTTTACCTTGATGAGGTCGAGCAATAGCGAAGATTTGAACATCCAGTCTAATTTGAGGTCCTCGTTCCTCAGCAGGTCCTGCAGGCTGCCCCGAGAGCAGTGCTCCGTCACCACCGCAAACATGGAGCAGTCCAAGAAGAAGCCGAGGAACGGATTCACGTTCTCGTTTCTCAGGTCTTTCATCTGAGGAAGCAGAGAAACGTATGTTTAGATAATCATAATACCTTATTAATCTATAGTATTTATTAATACTGGAACTCCTGGTTCAGTTTTTAGTTTTTTAACTGTCTTACTACAGGTGGAAGATATGTTGCTCTACCTTTGTGAAAATCTTGGTGGTGCTCTGCTTTACTTCTTTGAACTGTCCCTCCTCAAATTTCTTCAGCCAAACCCAGTCGCCCTGGAAGAGAAGCCATGTTGTTACAGTGGGATCAAACCTTTTTTTTCCACTTACAACTTACAATAAAATAAGTTATTAAAATAAAATAAAATTGTAAATTGTTTGTAAAAGTTATTAAAGTCATTTTTGAATTGGGGACAAAAAGTTTTGGACCATATAGACTCAATGGATATTGGAGAATACAAAACATATATAAAACCTCACTTTAACTTTAGCTGAATAAACTGAACACTACCCTTAAACAAAAGGTTTAACCTTAACCGCCAGAAAAACTGAATTTAAACACAACCATGCAAATTACACGTTTAAACATGTGTGGAAGATATGACAAAATGTGTTGTTTTTGTTGAATATGTACAATTAGAGTAGTTAAGGGCCCAGATGCGCTTAAGGACACCCTTCTCTGCATTTGTAAATATTGCGTACACATACAGGCTGAAGCAACAATGCAATGACTGTTTCAGTGTAACGTACCTCGTACACAGCTACATTGGTGGTCTCATGAGTTGCCGTCTGCATGCTGTTCACGGAGTGCGAGCGGTCTGCAGATTTCTCCCCTAGAGCGCTCTTGGACTCGCTCAGATCCTCTAAAGTAAGTTTCTGTGGGTCATAAAAACACCAGGGGCAAGATTTGATTTAGTAAATGTGCACAATTTCTCATATTCTGAACTAATATTCAAAGTGTTGTGTCCAAGGAATGAGGAAAAGACATGGACAATAGATTAATGTGCTAATGTTTTTCATGTTGATGACTGAGACAGCGACGCTGCTTACCTTTTTGCTAAGCTGAGGATTGATAAAAGTGAGATCCTCTAAGGTCAGGAGGATCCGATTGGGACCTTTGACCAGCTGGATTTGTTGGAGTCTCCTCCTGCCAATGAGATTCAGATAAAGATAAGGAAAGCAGTTCAACCAATGGAAGTGGGTTTCCTAAAGCTATCTCGGAGATCATCTTTGGACCAAAGACAGGTGATGAACAAGAAAGGCCCGTCCTTATAAGGTAGTCAAATGGGAAGATATTAAATAAGGGTGAGGATTTTTGATTTTGAATCAAGTCTCTGCTTTTGGAAAAGTATATATAGTACTCATTCATAGGTACTTGCTTAATGTACTTTCAAAGTAAAGGTTACTTTGACTTATTGCTTTCTTTTGTTTAACTATGATTCTCTTTACTCCAGATATGATGTCTGTGTTGACTCATGCTTTAAGGGACTATTTTCTCAGTGTTCCTTTCTCAAGCATTTACACAGAACGTCCATTATTGTGCAAACCACACCATAGAGTGTGTGAATGCATCTTCTCTGATACAAAAATCCCTCTGCTTTAAATTGGTTGGAACGACAGAGGGGGGGGGAGTACAGGAGAGAAACAGAATTTGTTTAACTGAAAAGATGAATCTGTTCGTATTTACAGGCCATACCTGATATAAAGACTTATAAGGAGCCCTCCTACAGCCAGAACGAAGATGACAGCAAGAACCACTATGATGTAGGTGATCTCCACACCTGAGGATGACAACAGGGAACATGATGTTGTGGGAAATGTATGGAGAGCATGCCATAAAACTGTGAGGCAACATATCCATATATATCCATGTGCACCGATATTCACACACAAACATGAATATACCAGCCATTTAGCCTGTTGTCAGGCTATTAAATAGATGTTATCAGTTGCTATAAGCACCATAGATGTGCGTCAATAGGGGCCTATTACACCCATTAGTGGGTTTTATCATCTATTCACATGGTAGATCAATTAAAGAAGGTATAAAAGAACACGACAGCGACCTCTAGCTTCAGTTATAATTATGACAGGTGCAGAAGGAGAAGTCAGGCGTTGTAGTATAGACAGTGTGAAAGTTGATACAACTTGACAAAACACAGTATTTTCACACAGGACGCTGGGGTTTACATCCTGTGTGAAACACGTATGAAACATTGTGTAGTTGTCTTTGTGTTCACAAGCGTAAAGTTTAGTTTTCACTTTTGAAACTTAGTTATTTTAAGCCAAAACAGGATGTTTTCCCCTAAACTTAACTAACCCTAACCCGAACTGTATTTGCTGCCTAAATCTAAAGAAGTTGTAGTTTTGTTGCCTAAACCTAACTAAGTGTTTTTGTTGCTTAAACCTAAAGAAGTTGTAGTTTTGTTGCCTAAACCTAACTAAGCGTTTTTGTTGCCTAAATCTAAAGAAGTTGTAGTTTTGTTGCCTAAACCTAAAGAAGCGTTTTTGTTGCCTAAATCTAAAGAAGTTGTAGTTTTGTTGCCTAAACCTAAATAAGCCTTTTTATTTGTGTTCAAAACATAACATTTGATTCAGTTTTACGATGCTGTTAAGTTTCACTCTCACTTTTACAGCATAATAGCCATAGTAGGCCCCTACTGACCCACATCTATGGTGCTATAGCGACCGATAACTTCTATTTAATGGCCTGATAACGGTCAAATACACCCATGCCAAAGCGAAGCCTCTTACCTCCCGTGCAGATGGCATTCTTGTCAAACCAGCAGCTGGAATCAGACGGCGGAGGAGATCCTCCTGGAAAGTGAATGGACCTCCCAGCAAAACGAAGCACTCCGGAGGTCAGGTCCACCAGATAGGTCTGGTAGAGCTGGCTCCCCCTGCTGTCAGAGTCCAGGACGACAAAGCTGGTCTTAACATCCCCACCAGTGTCCACTCTGACATTCTGGTTGAAGCCAGTGAAGGTCGTGTTCTTTGTGAAATACGCCAGGTTTGAGCCTGACAGCCGCATGCCTGCTCTCCTGGTGTTGTGGATGGACTTGGCCAGCAGGTAGATGCTGTTGTAGATTGTCCCAAATAGTGGGTTAACCTGCAAGGGTGACAAGAAAAGATGGGTTGGTATAATATTTCAAGTACTTTAAATCATCCTCTCCAGAAATGTTGAGCAACAAATTGTCACAAAGGTCACTTTTTGGTAATTACATTTGAATAAACCCTTTGTATTTTCTCTTTCCTTGTGGAGCCGTGGTGGAAAGATAGAAACAGAATGAGTGAATCTTATTGTAATAATGACTGTACATGGGTCTTAATACACTGGACATTGGAGTCACGATAGGAAATAATCACTTACAGCAACGTACATATGGACATGTGAGTTTTAAGTCAGATTTGGTTTCTACCTCCTCTGGCTGCATGGCTAGCGTAATTTCCTCACTCCTCTTGGCGGCAGCGAACGCCTCGTTGAAGGACAGAGTCTCGGAGGCCATAGTGATGGTGAGCACGGCGTCGTAGGCCTCCCTCAGCCTGCTGTTGTTCTGCAGGGGGAAGTAGGAGACGTTGGCGTAGGGCATGCTGTAGTGGAGGGTGTCGTAGGGCATGAACACGTACTTCCCCGACGTCAGGCCCATTTTCTGTGCTTTGAGAAGAAAAGTAGCCTGCTGCTCCCCTCCGACCAGGACTGAGTGCATGCACATGATGATGACTGAAACAAACGAGGAAAAACACACAGGGGTTTTGCTCAAATATTTGTTTTATGGACATATGTAGAGTGATAACATGACTGGACTCAGTATCAATGATTTAATGTGTCAGTAGGTGACAATTGGAAAAATGCAGCATTGGAAAGAGTACTCTAAAGTCTTCCTCAGGTGGAGTGACTGTACAGTTTACAGGAATAATGGTATTTAGTTGCAGTACTTTGATCCTTGGACAGATGCTTCTGATGTGACAAAGCATTACCGTCCATCACGTGGTCACAAAGTCTTATTTCATATCTTAGTGGTTATAAATCAGTTCAATGAAAACTGGCTGAATGTCTGAAACTAAACCACTGATTAAGAAGTAGTCAAGCATGAGACGTCAAGGTGCCCTGTAATTTAACCTTTCCCACTCTCTACGCTCTAGTAAAGGCACAAAAATGACTAACAAAAATGCCAATAAATGTAATTGACTACTGTTTAAAACAAACAAATTAAGTTGCTGCCCCAGTTCACTTCAACCACAAGGTGAAATCTGCAATGTCAAAATGGCTTCCAGGTCAGACAGTGGATTAATAAGCTTATGAGGAGGATGTGTACAGCTCATGGTTTGATATTTTGCAGTTCTGCAAGTTGTTCACCTTTGATGTCATATCAGCTCGCCATGTTTTTTTTTTTTAACACAGACTGTATATAAAGATGGACAACGCATCCACTTCCTCCCACTGTAAAAAAGTGAAGCCAAAATATGAAAATATCCCGAATACGGGGGCTGCCATCTTGAGATTTTGACGTCATTTGGAGTCAATCTGCGCAATCGTGATCGGAGGGCTGGAGCCGCGGTATCGAGGTCCCGCTCACACACACACACCCAAGCCAATCACAAGCCGAGCACACCCACAGCTTGCTAGCGTGAGCCACCTAGCTTGTACGTTAACGTTTGGCTAAAAAGTCACAACAACTAACCTTAATATCCCTCTAAATACATTTATGATCAAACTGACACATGTTCTATTACACAGACTTGTGATTTTATGGAAAGCTAAAGTTACATCTCCTCTCTTGTACAATTCCCACCTCAGGCTCCGCGTCTACTTCACTCAGAGCAGCTGTTAATCACAGCTGTCAATCATGACGTCTCACCTCCTTTTTATAGCATCAAATAACTCATTATAACCAAACTTATCAGAAAAATTAACACTTGAACAAACTTCAGCTTGATAAGAACTACCTAAAATGACAGAAACCATCATTGGGAAAATTTTATTTGACGTGTACTTTGACTTTTTAGTTTGGTCCATATCCCATCCGCTAACATGGGGAGGGCGGGATTTATGACCTACACTGCAGCCAGCCACCAGGGGGCGATCCAGATGTTTTGGCTTCACTTATGGGGAGCTGTCATGTCGTCCATCTTTATATACACTCTATGATTTTTATATTAGGTGTTATATCATCTATACTTATAATAATATAATAATTGATTAATTAAGATCTTATTCTACTTTGTGATTTCCTTACATATAATAATCTTACATTTTATCACTGTAATGTAGCTCCTGTATTAATATCTGCACAGACTCACCCCTGACGTCTCCTGCATCCTGGATCTTCCTCAGCGTGCTCTCCACCTCCGTCTCATTCAAACCAATAGATGCAACCAGGCCAACAGGAAGCCCCTCATGCCTGAGAGCAGTAGCAACTCTCCCAGCTGTATCTCTCCACATATCCTCATTGGATGATACCACCGCAACACTGGCCCACCTGAAGTGCTTCAACACGGTGAACAACACCTCAGTGGGAAACGGCACTGTCCTGGCAAAGGTCGGGTATCCTATGGCCCGATCCAGCTCATAATTAACACAGCCGTAGGAGAAGATGGCCTTGTCCCAGTTCTTGGCAAGCAGAGAAGCTGCCACACAGTACCCCGGGTTGGTGGGGCCCACAAACGCCTCCGCCATCTTCTCATAGTAAATAAACGCAGTGAGGGCTCTGGAGGTTTCACAAGGCTCCTGGAGGATAATAAAGTCCATTTTCAGGCCCAGATCCAGATTCAGGTCTCCGTTTATCCTGCTCACAGCGAGCCTGGCGGCCGCAGCTGGCAGGGCCCGGTAGTGTACCGGGTCGCAGTTCCAGGGCCCCAGGACCCCCACTTTGAATATCAGACAGCGGACACAACAAGGGAACGTCAACACTCCGAGGAGGACCCATAACAGAAAGTTATAAAAGGGCAGGGTCGTTAAAGTTCTGCTTTTATTAATTATAGGCACACATGGATGGTTGGACTCCCACAGCGCCCCTCTGAAATTAGGATAGATATGTTGCATTGTCCTTCCACGGTGTCCAAGATAGTGAATCTCTGTGTTCACTATTGGATTATCAATTAGACCAGTGACACCTGTAAAAAAAATAGAAGTATTAGTTTACATATTAAAGTTTATTTATTTATTTTTTAAGTAAATGAGGCATAATGAATTTAAACAAATGAAGCACTTACCATGTATTTGGTGCCATCAGGACAGCTCCAGGGTCCGATAAGACACTCTTACAGTCTCAGATCTGCTTTATCCACACAAACCGTCTACTAACCATCCCCAATCCTTACCTATTCACCCGGAGGATCCAAGGTGAAGACGCAGCCAAGTCATAGTGTTTGGATTATGGGCTGAAAATGACAGGCAGGGAGCTCTAGGGCGCTGCGTCTGTCGCGTTTGGAGACAACTTCAGCACCCTGGAGAGCTACTTACGTCCCGCAGTCAGCGCCTCTGAAGGCTCCTGTGCGTTTGCACAAACACCTCTGATCACAAGAAGCATGTCTGATGAAAGGACAAAAAAAAAAAATCACATCTGGTCCCCGGGGTTCCTTTCTTTCATAATGTATCCGAAATACAAAATAGATCACATAATTCAAAATTAAAATAGCAAATCCTGTCCAAAAATTAGCAACCGTGTCCAAAAAATATATAATATTTGAAATTGGAAGAGCTGTTTAATGTATTATTATAGGAGGTCAGTGTCAGCTACAGGCCCATTCAATCAAATCCCTCCAAAGTGACCCGGGACCAAACGTAGGTGTTACCTTCTAATCCATTTTCAGCGAGGCACAATGTAAGAGGATTGACAGCAGGCCTGAGCCTACTCTAAAAGCCTTGTTATCATGTAGGACCTCTCCCCACCAGCTCCTCTGGAGGTGCAGTTACACATTTTAGTAATGGATTTCCAATAATAAACAATTGTTCCCACAGCCTAGACCTCCACATGCATATTTAGTAAACAAACATTTCCTGATGTGCAGAGTCATTTTTCTTGCCATGGAGACACCTCACAGCCATGTTGCACGAAGACACCTGCACCGTGCTTTATAATTGGTCTAATATGCCCTCAGTACAGCAGGTTCCACAGGTTAAATGAATCTGAACCCTGGTGGAGTGTTAGTAATTAAAGATAACGAAGGGCTCTCCCTGTGGGTCCCCTGCTGCCTGTTTCGCCTGCGTCAGTCTTTTCAGCTCTTTTTCAAAAGACTCCACACAGGTGAAGCAAATGAGTCCAAGAACAGCTGGTTGCCACAACATCAACCAGTGGATGACAGTGCTAAATGCAAAATATGGGCTGAATGGATGATTTAACAGAACCATATCATCATATCATAACCATGCAGTGGTAGTGATTACATTGCAAAGGTGGAAGAAGTATTCAGATCCTTTACTATAAAGTAAAAGTACTTATAGGATATCACACTGTCTAATACTCCACTACAAGTAAAAGTCCTGCATTCAAAACTTACAATCAGCTAAATGTAGTTAAAGTACTTAAAGTAACTGTATTGATAGAGCAGTAAAATGTTCCCTGGACAGGAAGGAGATGAAAAACTGTAATCTGAAAAGTAACTACAGCTTTCAGATAAATGTAGTGGAGTAAAAAGTACAGTATTTACCTCTGAGATGTAGTGGAGTAGAAGTAGAAAGTAGCAGAAAATGGAAATACTCAAGTAAAGTACAAGTACCTCAAATTTGTACTTAAGTACAGTACTTGAATAAAAGTACTTAGTTACTTTCCACCACTGTTAAACTGTAGCTCATGTCAGTGATCATTATAAAGCAAAAACAGTTGTTTGTTATGGGAAAGCAATTATTTATCTGACAAATACTTTTATGTAATTTAGCAGATCATTAGCATATCACTGTTATGCTACTATATCCCAGAAATAATACACCATCCTCAAGATAAACTGAGTTTAGGTGCCTCCCTCCCTTAACAATGTTAGATTTGTTTATAAAGTGGCAAGGAGGGAACACAATGGTGCTGGAGCCTATGGCCCACTGATGAAAGTTTGCAATAATTATATATTTGCAGTATTACAAATAAGTCTGTGGCGACATTACTGGGGAAAAAAAGCTGTAATATTACAGTTTTTCTCCATTGTATACACAAAAATGCACACAACTCTGAAAACTTGAAGGTCATGAATGAACAAAAAGACATTTTTTTGTGTATACAATGTAGAAAAAATGTAATACAGACACCCATTTCTTAAAACTGCAAATGCATATAAATATTGCAATACATTCATCAGTGAGATTGCCGCTTTAAGAACACTGCAAAGAGTTATAGCTTTTAGCCTAAACCAGTAATGTTGCATGTTTATTGGCTGTTAAAAAGCTTTTAAGTAACCAAGGTGAAAGCTTCAACCAACATCAGGCTGCAGCAACCTGCTGTTTCTGGTGTGTGAGTGTGAGTGTAAGAGAGAGAGACTCATCCACCCCCTTCTGTTTGCCTATCTCATCCTCTAACTGTGTGTTTGGAGGACATGACAATGTCACAAACATCCCTTCAAACTGACTCCTGACTCCTGACCAGTAAATACAACTATCCAGTAAATACACATGATGGAAATGTTGCAGGAATATTATATTATATTGTGCACGTGGGGCTGGAGAATGATTCCACCTTTGTTGACCCATATCCCACATAAGCTGATGAGCCTCTTAAACGTAACACCTTTGACACCGCTGTCCTGCATCCAGGAATAGAGGACAGAAATGACGACTCAGCGCTAGACGTCCACCCAGTGAGCAGTGAACAGAACACGTCTGACGCTGCTCCCGAGACCAGCTCTGTGCTCTAAGTCAGACTCTGAGGGATGAAACATAAGACTGCACAAGCACTAATAATAATAAAAATAAAAATGTAGAATAGGGAGGTAAATATGACCAACCAAAGTGTATCAGACTCCACCTAGCTGAGACTCATCTCTCTCATTATACAGTATGGAGCAGGGAGGATGGGGAATGCAGTGGGGGTAAAAAAAGATGTCCTTGGACTAATAAAATAGGATAAATGAGGATATGGGTGGAGGAAAAATGCAAGTGAAAGGTCAATGGAGACACCAGGGAACAAAAGGTCTTTACATTCATATTTAAAAGTCACTCACACTTTGCATATTAATATGGGTTTTCTCCGGGTTCTCCGGTTTCCTCCCACAGTCCAAAGACATGCAGGTTAATTGTTGACTCTAAATTGCCCGTAGGTGTGAATGTGAGCGTGAATGGTTGTCTGTCTCTATGTGTCAGCCCTGTGATAGTCTGGCAACCTGTCCATGGTGTACTGTACCCCGCCTTCGCCCAATGTCAGCTGGGATCGGCTCCAGCCTCCTCGGTGACCCTGAATAGGATAAGCGGTTACGGATAATGAATGAATAAATGAAGTCTAGGCCATCCTTGAATGTTGCTTTACTACAATAAAGACTGAGATGGTTTGATTATGAGTTAGGTAGGTATATACAGTATATATACTATATATATATACATATATATATATATATATATATATATATATATATATGGGATCCTCTCTAGATGAAAATTGACATTGACTTGTATATAAACATTTTATTGTATTTTAGTATTTTATTCTTATATTATTGTAAGTCATTAGTGCTTTTTTATAGATATTTATATCATATCTATATATAAACCTAGTGTTTTTCTAATTGTGTATACAACAGTCCTGTCTATTTCTTACCCATTTGTCCAGCTTTGTTGTCCTTGTTATTTCTATCTCTGTGTAAGCACATTGAGAGAGATGCATAAAGCTAGAGTCAAATTCCTTGTTTGTATGTACTTGGCAAAATAAATCTGATTCTGACTCTGACAACATTTCCTAATATTAGAAATATAGCTCAAAATGAGTTTTGCCAGCTATTTTTGATATCTCTTTTTATTTATAAAACCTTAATATTACATCTTATTTCAAGAAAACTTACCAAGCGAATTTTCACTTGGTCCATTGGCAGATGTTTTTACTTATTACGATAAAAACACTTTGTATTCATTGTAATTTTCTGTCTGTGTCCATTCTTATTTTTGAAGTGGCCTTTTTCCCCAGTGAATATACAATAACTTGCTTGGTGGTGATGCTAGTAACTAATAATATGGCACTATTAACTGTAATATGGAACCTGCACTGACCTCTTGTGTCTGCCAACAGTTTTTTATCTTCTGTTCCTTTCAGTGGAAGCTCTCATGTGTTTAAAAGTGATTTGGTTTCTCTCAACTGCTTCCTGAGCCTTCTTCACTGTACAGACAGTGTATTTATTAGAGGATGTCTGTAGCTCTGGCGCCATCTAGTGGAGAAGACTTACTGTATTTTGCACTGGGATAAAGAGAGTGGAACTCAATTAGGTCTGGGTGATATGGCCAAAATCCTCTATCACAATATAGGTTATTTCATATCTCGATAACGATATATATCACAATATAGGATGTTTTCTGGTAATTCAATAAAAAATAGTCTATATGAAATAACAACATGGTAAAGACTATTTTTGTATTATCCTGTGTGAATTAATACTTGACAAATAAAAAGCACTAAGTATTTTCTCATTTTAAGAACTTGAGTGCAAACTGAACATAAAAGTGAAATTATAGAGAAAAAAAGATGTAAATATAGGCCTAGCCAATATCCCAATAGAAATTATTTAGAAAAATATATAAGATAGACTTTTTTATATCGTTTTGACGATATATATCGTTATATTGCCCATACCTAATCTCTATATATCTAATCTATATCTAAACCTCTATGGATGCTAAAAAAATGGAATAACTTCTGCTTTCAACTTAGATTAAACAGGAATATTTTCCATAACACTCTTCCTATAAGAAGAGCTGAGATGTTCTGTGTAATAGGCACATTTATTGTAAGTTTCTTAAGCACAAAACATCCATTATATGGTCATTATTTAAAAAAAAAAAAAAAAAAATCTGCAAAACTGTACTTCCACTATTAAAACTCTTTAGTCCCTATTCTCTGTACATAAAACAACATAGGATAGGTTGTACACTCTAGTAGGCCTTTGGTGCAGGATTAACAGTAACTTTCACTTTAGCTTTAATCAACACATGGCTTCAGTGTGCTGTGAATGATTGTGGCTAAAGTGACAATAAAAACTATACATAAAGAATAAAAATACAGTTCAATCTACGTTCTGGAAGAATTTAATGCAAGTGATAAAGTGTTGCAATGTAATATATGAAGATACATGTCCACTTTGGTCATGTTTAAGATACTTATCATCATATATTGTGTTTTTCTTTAACCGGTTCCTTTGTCAGACTCATACTGTGCTCTGCTTTGTGTTATGTCTGCCTAACTGTGTCCCTATCTTATCTTTACAGCCTTGAGGAATCCCAGACACTACATCATGCAAGAGGTGTGTGTGCGTGCGTGTGTGTGTGTGTGTGCGCGTGTGTGTGTGCGTGCATACAAGTAGCTACATGTGTAACACCAAAATGACATGTCAAAATAGGTTCCCCTTTCCATCACAGCTTGATGTATGACATGACAATTTTGACAAAAACTATGCATGTACCCCTGAGAGTTCAAGTGTGAGGGAGTTTGTATGAAGTGCTGGGTGTGTGCCGTGATGCTGTCATGCTATCATGAGGAAAGCAGTGGCTGAGGGAGATGAAGAGCAGAGCCCCCTCAGTGTTGTGTGAGCAGCAACAGATGTTCACCATAATTCATCATACTTGACCTCTGGCCTTTCCGCTGGAGAACTTGTTACAATACCTCACGTAACAGGATGTAGCCTCATGTCTCCACAGATTCATGCATTCCTGTTAGGAAATATTTTTTATCAAATTAGTGTCACTGTAAAAAAAAAAAAGTGTAAAAATAACGGAAATTTTCTGGCAGCAGGGGCGCCAGAAAATGTCTGTTAAAAAACTGAAAAATACTGTCCGTTAATTAACATAAATAAACTGTAAAAAAAACAAAAACAGTAATTATCTTTATATAATTAGCCTTTATTACTGTAATTTTACAAGAAATATTTTACTTTTAACATATATTTATTGTTAGAATAGAGTAAAACACCGTAAATCTAACACCATTTACATATAAATCACAAATGAAACATTTAATTTTACGTTGCAAAAGCCCAAATTTACATTAACTCTCAGAAGTTTTGCAAAAAGAAATCTGTATTTTTACAAGAAATATTTTTAGAATTCCATGAAATCCTTTTCTTCTAACATAAATTAATTGTTAAAATAGAGTCATAAACCTCTAAAAAAACTGAATAATTATCTTTAAAAATGATCAAGAAAAGCTTAAATACAGATAATTACGATTATTATTACAAAAATACTGTAAATCTAAGACAATTTACATATACATCACAAATGAAACATGTACTTTTTACATTTTTTTTCTGTCATTTTTGAAATACAGACAAAAAATGTAAAATTTCTTGAAAAAAACTAAAAAAAATGTCTTTTTTTACAGTGTACATAAACCTGCAGGATCTGTCTTTGCACATGTCCTCCTCCTACACTAAAAGGCTCATCTTTCTAGGCCAGATATGCTGCGTGGGCTGCAAACAGGAAAAGTCTGGCTTTCCGTTCACACACTTTATCTTTTTAATCAGTTTCATCAAGATGTGTTCAGGCCAAATGAAACAAACCGCCGCCTTGTTGCGCAACGCTGTAGTTCAGCTTTCTTTTTCATGTGGGTTTGTTTTGCGGCGTCTCCACCAGAGTGCGTCAAAACTAACCTAAACAGTAGTCACAAACCGGAAGTCACACGTGTGGGCCTTCAAAAATAAAAGCATAACATTGGTCAAGCTAGCAAATCGTAATATTTAGAGAAGTCATAACTACGAGAAAAAAAGAAAATAACACTTAAAATTACTACTTTATAATATTATTTTATAATATTATAAATATTATTCTCATATTACAACTTTTTTCTAATAAACCTATGACTTTATTCTCGTAATATTATGACTTTATTCTCATAATATTATGACTTTATTCTCGTAATATTATGACTTTATTCTCATAATATTATGACTTTATTTTCATAATATTACAACTTTTTCTCATAAACCTATGACTTTATTCTCATAATATTACAACTTTTTTTCTCATAAACCTATGACTTTATTCTCGTAATATTATGGCTGTATTCTCGTAATATTATTACTCCGTTGTACATTAGACCTACAACAATGATAAATAAAAATGAAAATGTAAACAAAAAAACAGTTATTCATTTCCATTTTTATAAATCCGCAGGGAGCCACTGGAGAGGAGCTAAAGAGCACCACCTGGCTCCACAGCTGCAGGTTGCTGACCCCTGGTATATGTAGTCAAGAAAATTGCCTTTTTGAGACTATATTTGTTGAGACAGTTTCAGTCAGTGTTCTTTCAAATTCTGAGCGTGTTGTGTGTAAAATTAAAAAAGAAAAAAGAGGAAAAACCTGAACCGTGTGTGGTGAAAATGCAAGTTTGTGATGTAAAGTTGTAATTTAGCTAGCTAGGCTACTTACCAGTTTAATGCTTCTTTCGAAATACATACCCAATATGTGTACTATTGTTCAACATACTTTTGAGTGAATTAAACAGTAGTGTATATCTTTTCGGACATACCGAGCAGTAATCTACGTCGTCACTGCCTGATTGGTTGCTTAGAGACGTGTAACCATGGTAACCTGCACCAACCTCATTATATGACCAAAAACGAAAGTTTTTGTGAGAATCAAAGTCTGAATTAATTAAAAAAATATAAATTAAGCCCTAGCAAAGTGAAATGTTATACTTACTTAAAGTTAAATTGAAGCGTTATAGAAGTGTTACAGAGCTGTCAGTCAACTTCTGTTATGAACGTTCTCGTCACTACCGCATTGCATTGTGGGATATGTATGCCGCCGTAGTGTCTATACCAGGGGTCAGCAACCTTTACTATCAAAAGAGCCATTTTAGGCCAAAAACATAAATAAAAATCTGTCTGGAGCCGCAAAAAATTTGAGCATTGTGATGAAGGTAACACAGTTTATAGTCTAAGTATATAGTATATAAGTCTAATGCAGTGAGGGCCAAAGTACAAATGTACTACAGAGTATTAGGGCCACATTGAGGGAAAAAACATCTGAGATTTACAGAATAAAGTCATAATACTACGATAAAAAAGTCATAATATTACGAGAATAAAGTCATAATATTACGATAAAAAAGTCGTAATGTTACGACAATAAAGTCATAACTTTACGATAAAAAAGTCGTAATGTTACGAGAATAAAGTCATAACTTTACGAGAAAAAAAATCGTAATATAACAAGAATAAAGTCATAACTTTACGAGAAAAAAAGTTGTAATATTACGAGAATAAAGTCGTAACTTTATGAGAATAAAGTCATAACTTTATGAGAAAAAAGGTCGTAATATTACGAGAATAAAGTCGTAACTTTACGAGAAAAAAGGTTGTAATATTACGAGAATAAAGTCGTAACTTTACGAGAATAAAGTCATAACTTTACGAGAAAAAAGTCGGAACTTTACGAGAAAAAAGTTGTAATATTACAAGAATAAAGTCATAACTTTATGAGAAAAAAGTCGTAATATTACGAGAATAAAGTCATAACTTTATGAGGAAAAGTCGTTATATTACAAGAATAAAGTCATAACTTTACGAGAAAAAAAGAAAATAACATGTAAAATGACTATTTTATAATATCATGACTTTATTCTGATTATGATTTATTGGATTTTGTACAGAATACCAATAAAAAAAGACTTTGAGCAAAAACAAAAATTAAAAAAAAATTGCATTTGAAGCATTTTATTTTGGAAAGTGGCAACAGGAAGTGCTCTTATTGTGGCCGTTGGTGGACTTGACGGTTGGTAAAACGAGCCGAAGAATCCAGGCAGGACTTTATGGGGATGAGGAGCAGACGAAGTGTCCCACAGTGTTTCCACAGCTCCTGGTTAGTTTATTGTGGGGCGGAGGACGCAGACAGAGACACGGAGAGGGACCCGCAGATGTAGACCAGCGGGCAGACAGACTATAACCTACCGGGGACAACCGGAGCGCTGCGGGGGTCTGGTGGAAACATGGGAGCGGTGAAGTGAAGAAAAACGGCTGAGAAACGGCTGACTTGTCCGGATGAAAGACACCAAAGTAAGTTCCTCGGTCCGCTGTGGTCAGATCAGGTTTCACCTCTCTGTGTTTAAGAAACCGCCCCGTCTGGACTGACTGACCAGACTCTCTCTAGTGTGTCTTTACCGCAAATGAATCACTAACTTTATGGAGTTTGTGAATGATGCTTACAGAGGTGACATGTGGAGCTGTGATTGACAGCTGTAAAAGGGGGCGGGGTTTGTCATCCTGAACGCGACACACATGTGATAGATAGACAACTTTTTTTTTGGGAGGGGGTTGTGTTTTTTTATCCGAAAAAAGTCTCCAGTGGTGGAGTCCTCATCTCTCTCCGTAGGTCTGCTGCCACGTACAGCTGCAAGAAATCTGATCTGCGGAGGTGCCCATGCAGTGTGAGTGTATAACCGCCTCCTCCTCCTGTGTTAACTAACCCAGTGGCATGATGGCTGTGGTTCACTGAGGTAATGCACAGAGTTGCACACAAGTTGGTCAGACTTTTATGGGAAAAAAAACTTGTGGAAACAGACTGCAAAACTGGCATATAAAAGCCCAAAAGAAGAGCCCAATAATGGCTTGGTAGGATAAGTGCTGGTTGTGTGATAGAAACAGGGGTGGAAGAGGTATTTTAATAAAGTAAAAGCAATACTGCAAATATTATTTATCAAAGTATTGCTAAATATGAACAGCAAAATGTAGGCCTTCTTAAGTTTCAAAAGTATAAGTGCTCTTTTTGCAGATTATTTGCAGAAAGGCCCTGTCTGTGTTGTATCATTATATTTTATATTATTGAGTTATTATTATTATATTGTAACTAGTAAGGCTGCAACTCACGATTATTTTCATTGTTGATTATTTTCATTGTTGATTTATTTCATTGTTGATTATTTTCTCGATTAATCGAGTAGTTGTTTGGTCTACAAAATGTCAGAAAATGGTGAGTATATACCTCCTCCTCCTGTGTTAACTAACCCAGTGGCATGGTGGCAGTGGTTCACTGAGGTAATGCAACAGAGGACAAGTTGGTCAGACTTTTATGGGAAAAAAAACTTGTGGAAACAGGGTCAGTGAGTTTTGGATAAAACAAGACATTTGAGGACGTCATCTTGGGCTCTGATCGACATTTTTCTCCATTTTCTGACATTTTATAGACCAAACAACTAATCAATTAATCGATTGGTTGTCAACTATTAAATTAATCGCCAACTAGTTTGATAATCGATTAATCTTTTTTTTTTTTTCTCTCTGATTCGAGCTTCTTGAATGTGAATATTATCTGGTTTCTTTTCTCCTCTATTACAATAAACTGAATATCTTTTGAGTTGTGGACAAAACAAGACATTTGATGACGTCATCTTGGGCTCTGATTGACATTTTTCTCCATTTTCTGACATTTTATAGACCAAACAACTAATCAATTAATCAAGAAAATAATCAACAATGAAAATAATCGTGAGTTGCAGCCTTACTAGTTACAACATAATAATAATAATTCAATGATATAAAATATAATGATATAACACAGACAGGGCCTTTCTACAAATAATCTGCAAGTGTGAGTGTATATATACCGCCTCCTCCTCCTGTGTTAACTAACCCAGTGGCATGATGGCAGTGGTTCACTGAGGTATTGCAACAGAGGACAAGTTGGTCAGACTTGTATGAGGAAAAAAACTTGTGGAAACAGACTGTAAAACTGGCATATAAGCCAAAAAGAAGAGCCCAATAATGGCTTGGTATAGGATAGGTGCTGGTTATATGATAGAAACAGGAGGAAAGAAGTATTTTAATGAATTAAAAGCAGCAATACTGCAAATGCTATTTATCAAAGTATTGCTGAATATGAACAGCAAAATGTGCCCTTTTTGCAGATTATTTGCAGAAAAGCCCTGTCTGTGTTATATCATTATATCTTTATATAATTGAATTATTATTATTATGTTGTAACAAGTAAGGCTGCAACTAACGATTAATTTCATTGATGATTGTTTTCTCGATTAATCGACAAGTTGTTTTGGTCTATAAAATGTCAGAAAATGGAGAAAAATGTCAATCAGAGCCGAAGATGACGTCCTCAAATGTCTTGTTTTGTCCAAAACTCAAAGATATTCAGTTTACTGTCATAGAGGAGAGAAGAAACCAGAAAATATTCAAATTTATGCAGCTGGAATCAGAGAGAAAAAAAAAAAGATCAATCAATTATCAAAATTGGCGATTAATTTAATAGTTGACAACAAATCAATTAATCGATTTATCATTGCAGGTCTAGTAACTAGGGGAGGGAAAGTTTAATCTATAACAATGCATCTTATTCTATAAACTGATCACAGGTTTTATTTTGTAAAATCTAAATCCACAAAAAATTACTAACTTATTTGAACTAAAGCTGTCAAGGTAAAAAAGTAGAAGAATAAAATAGCATAAAATGGAAATACTCAAGTAAAGTACCACTGCCTCAAATTGTACTGAAGTACAGTACAGTACCAGAGTAAACATATAGACTATAGGTTGACCGATAGTGGAATTTTAAAGGCCGATATAATAACGATAGTTTGGAGAAGGAAAAAGCCGATTAATTTACCGATATCTCCTTTACTTCTGCATTAGCCAAGTCGGCTACTTTTGCATACGCCGTTTTTAATAAATCAGTTTTTTGTCATTCCTAATTTCATAATTCGTAAGAGAATATCCTGAAGTGTGATTTGGTGGATTACATCATTGGAAAAATGTTCTATTTGTTTGTAATGGCAGTAGCTTACAGTATGACTGTAAAAGAATATCCTGAAGTGTGATTTGGTGGATTGCATCATTGGAAAATGTTCTATTTATTTGTAATAGGCGATGCGCCCTTCTGTGGTTTACAGTATGACTGACCAGAATAACTTCTGTTGGGCGTCTCGTACATTGTTAAATGCCACTCTTGCATCAATGTTCTTGCATATTCCCGGGGTAAGGAGAATCCTTAAGTGTGTGATTATATTTCATGAATGGATGGTTTTGTGGCTGTATTATTTGGAAAAGAGAACGCCAAATTGGTACAGTAAGCAAGTTAAAGTAACAGTGAATGATTTCTTTCAGCGTTTTGTTGTGTCAAATAACAAAAACATACGTACATACACACCAGTATGTTGACATAATTGGTAAATATGGAAAATATCGAGACAACTAAAAAGTCACAGGCCTATCTTAAACACACAGCATAACAAAATTCATGCACCTTTTTTGCCAAAGAAAGCCCAGCCTACAGTAAAGTTAACTATTACGTTAGACTGCCTCATCATTGACAGAAGTGGTCATTATATTCATGCAGTTAGCTACACCTCCAGTGAATCTTTCAGCACTTTTTGTCTGTAATACTGTCTCTTCTAGCTTCGCTAAACTGCACTGTGATGAATTTGATCAGTCTCCTCGCTAGTGAGTTTATTTATTCACTGTTACTGTAAGCGTTCCCAGTGCCGCCTAATTGTTTTAAACCACTTAAGCACCATCAATTTAATTTAAAACTCACTGCCTCCTCCTCGGTGTCGTGCATTCATTTGGCTTAAAAGGATTAGCGTGGCATCCATCTTCTAATTACACAGTTTTCAGCTTTCAACTTGAAGATTAAATTAGGACAGAGCGGTCTCAATGACATGAGGAGTACATCAGAAACACTGGAGGATATTGAACAAATTGATGTTTGACATAGATGCAAATGAATGTGTTGAATGGGAGAACTAAGTAGATATTATGTTTGGTAAGTTCACTCTGTATTCTGCTTTAAATGTGAACTTTTTTGCATGAATTTAGATAACGAAAAGCTATAAAAGCTAAAAAAAAAACCCATCTTGTAAAGACTTTAGATAAGTATATTGCTTGTGGGCAATAAAAGTGGTGCTTTTGACACATTGAATGATTGTGTTTACACTGATAACACACTATGGTAATTGGATTATCACAGTAAGAGAGTTTGGCAAAAGTCTGCATGTAGTTTCGAGGCTGTAGGACGCTAAATAAATAAACAACTAATGGCTGATGGTCCTCAGAGGACAGCAGGTTCCCAGGATATAACGCTGTGAAAAGTCCTCTGAAAGTGAGAAGGTGTTGGGGCGTGATTTCACAGGCCTTTGCCAATTGTCCACTCAGGGGGTTCGCCGCTCTAACTGCCGCTGCCTTTTGAGTAATTGCAGTAGTTAGAATGTGTCTGATTTGAAGGCAGCGCCGGCAGCAGTTTGCCGTTAGCCGAGATTTATTGGTGAGAGGTCGAGATGAACACCTGGTGCAGAAAGTTCACAGTCCTCCTCTGAAGCAACAGATGGAGCAGAGGATGCAGGAAAGGAAGGAGGGACGGACAGATGTGGCCACAAAACCACACAGAGGTGACGAGCTGCCGAAGACCAGTGAAAATATCTTGGTTTTACTGGCAGTTTCCCATGTTTAGTCTGCTGTATGGCTTCTCTGTGGTTTCCCAATAAGGCTGATCTCTTTGAGGCACTTGAGGTGAAACTTGTAATTGCAGAGAGGCTGGAGAAGGACCATATTATTATTTTTTATGACAGCTAATGATGTGATATACACAAAAAATAAAATGTTAGGCAGTTGCTGTAGAAACTGTAAGTGCACTACGCATGACACATCTTGTCACGAAGTTTTCCACCCTGTCCTTAACAGTACGTGCGGTTTGTTCCGTGGGCGGACTATTTAGCTTCTGAAGAGCTCAACCAGAAAAAAAATTATATTGAATTGTGTTAAGTGAGTGAAAGATTTGTGTATTCAGCTCAATTTGACAGTCGTAAAAACTTGCCCGTTCCTGTTTGGTCAAAACATTCATCTGGAGGGAGTCAGGCATTCAGTCAGAACACACACAATCATGAAAACATCAGATACTAACTTGTCATTTATACGTAATACAGTGAACTCCTACACGTCTATATGTCCAGCGCATTAATGTAGCAGCAAACAACCATTTGTTATGTAAAGATATAAGAGTAGTGATGTCTACCTGCTTCTCAGTGCTTTGTTGACATCGCCGGGCCGGCCGTGCGCTTGCTTTTAGTGCATGTTTGCATGGATGTATTATAAGAACTGGATACCAGACCCCAAGATGGTGCCTGTTCATTCCAATGAGAAGTGCTCGCCTGGCGTATACTAGGGATGTGATGGTGAGGTGTTAAGGAGTTAATATACTTACACCGGTGTTACGGTTACACCCAGTGTTATTAACTCATTAACAACTCCGATTACACCGGAAAAGATTCCTCTCAATATATGTAGAGCTCTTACTTTGATCTTTAATGTCGGATGTGTCTGGCCTCTCCGGTCGAGCTTTCGCTGTGAGGCTGCAGGTTTCCACCCTGCGCCATCCTCTGCATGGCGATTGCCTCATTAACGTAACGTTATGAAATATTGCCAAATAGGTGCTTTTGCCCCCCCCAGGTAAACACGTATCTCTGTCCGCACTTTCGCCGTTGTTTGCACTGTTAGCTCTGTCAGCTGCATGCTGCTGGCTCGCCGTCGCCATGTTGAGAGGCAATAGAAATGCTCTCGATCCCGTATTTAGCACCTTTAAAAGAAGAAAATAGTAATCATATATTCATAAAGATTAAAGAAATACATGGCATTAAACATAAAACCATGTGAAATTGTGTTCTCAATGCAGGTAACGGAGTTCAGGTGATTACATTATAAACTCATTCACAGTCAGCATTACAAGCAGCCAGTAGTAGTCGGAGAGTTCAGGGGTCAAAACAAAAGAAATGCTGCACAGAGGTGATCCGCTCTGTCTAAGTAGACTTTGAGCCACGATAATCAGCCTGCATTTGTTGACCCACGAGTACTTGTATGAAGCTATGTAACTTCATCCTCTTACATAAGCCAAGATAAATAAGCATAACTCCTGTTAGATATACCCAATAACAGCCGTAACCTGAGTCCCTTATTTCACATAATTTAAAACAGGTGAGGATCAGAGAGCATTATTATTTGACTTTTTCTTGCAAGAACATACCAGCATGTACTTCTTTGAGAGGCTGGATTTGCTCATGAAAAGCTTACCCTCCCTTTCCTTTAAGTTTTGAGCATTTTGGGTGAATTTGGAACAAATGTTTCCCACAGTAATGTCCTGTTTATTGCATTCAGGGACATAATGCTGTAAAACTCTGGGTTGTATCTTTAACGCACGCTTTGCTGTGTCATGCCAGGGCCACTTGACCGTGACTGTTCTTTTCTACCTGTTACGCAACTCTTAACCTCTGTCCAATAGTTCTCATACTTATTCTGGTGTTATGGGTGTATGTGTGTGTGTACACGTTACTTAAGTTGAACTGGGCGAGCTCTATTCAGCTCTCATTTACACACAGAGGTACAACAGCAACAGTCACGGCAACACCTGAAGAAAGGTATGATAGGTTTTTCTCTGGTTTGAAATGAGTTGGGGTTTTTTTTATGATTATTTTAATTATTTTATATTGTTTTATTTTACTGTTTCTCACATGTAGGTCTTTTACTCAATGTTGCATATCTTTTAAACTATTTAAAAAATTTTTTTTATCATTGTTTGTCTGCCATTTCTATCATGCAAAGCACTTTGTTTTGAAAAGTGCTCTATAAATAAAGATTATTATTATTATTGTGGATTTTACAATTATTTTTATTCACTTATTATATATGCAAATACTGCATTTTACTCACTACTTTATGGATTTTTAATTAATTTTATACTTTAAATTATGAATCCATATTTTTTGAATGGGCAGGCTTTGTTTCCTTTTGTTTCTTTTGTTATATTTTTTCATTTTGAGGCTTGGTTGCTGTTATTTCAGTTGCAGTATAATTATTACAATGAGAAGTTGTTTCTGTTTTTTTGTCTTAATGCTCTGAGGCTCAGAGGACGTGCTCAGAAAGTGTGCACACCTCATTTTTTCCTAATTTTAAGACAGGACAGAGATATTTTAAGGGCCTTGATTTACAGTCCTTCATTTTTACAACCATGCACACTCATTCTACTGCCTAAACTAAGAAAGTGTAAATGAACTCTTTGATCAAAGAAATTAGGTCACACCCGTTGGGAAGCCAAGAGGGAGGCAAATTGGGGCTACTCAAGTTGCACGAATAAAAGCTTAAAGTCTTATCACAAAGCTTAACAAATACCTTGAAGATGGCTTGATTTGAGCAGGAACAGCTCCTCCAATTTCTAAAACCACAAACAAGGTGTTCTAGGAGGGAGTTTTGGACGAGGTGTACTGACCTGATCTGGTAATTGAGGTCGTGCATTTTTCTCAGACCATTGATTTGAACGTGATAAAGAGAAACTTTTCTAACCTCAATGGGTATGGCACGTTGAAAATGTTTGAAATGTAAATGATTAATTTTTTGTTTTCTCTCCAGAGCATAATGGCGCTCCTCCTGTGGCTCGGCCTGTCGCTGCTGGTCTCTGTCCAATCCGGCGGCGTAAAGAACTGCCACCATGGTTGCCGCTGTGAGGTGGAAAGCTTTGGCCTGTTCGACAGCTTCAGCCTGACCAGGGTGGACTGCCGAGGGTTGGGACCCGGCACCACTATGCCCATCCCCATCCCACTGGACACGGCCCACCTGGACCTGTCCTCCAACGCCATGGGCCCACTCAGCGACACCATGTTAGCTGGTCCAGGCTACACCACCCTCGTTAGCTTGGACCTCAGCAGCAACCTTATAACACAGGTCAGTGGTTAGAGGAGCTCAAGTGTTGACCTTTTGGTCTGTAATTAGGTTATGTAACCTTTGAATGTAGAACTGCAACGATTAATTGATTAGTTGTCAACTATTAAATAATTTGGCAACTATTTTGATAATTGGTTTGAGTAATTTTTTAAGAAAACAAGTCAAAATTCTCTGAATCCAGCTTCTTAAATGTGAATATTTTCTGGTTTCTTTACTCCTCTATGGCAGTAAACTGAATATCTTTGAGTTGTGGACAAAACAAGACATTAGAGGACGTCATCTTGGGCTTCGGGAAACATTGATTGACATTTTTTGCCATTTTCTGACATTTTATAGACCAAACAACTGATCGATTAGTCGAGAAAATAATCAACAGATTAATCAACAATGAAAATAATCGTTAGTTGCAGCCCTATTTGAATGAAAAAGTTAAACATTCTTCATACAAATGAAAAGAAATAGAATTTATAATCAATAAAATGTGTCGACCCCTAATTCAATAAACTCAGGGGGGTTTTGGTGCTACAGTGTTACATATATGCACATCATTTGTAGCTAATGTTAGCCAATGTTAGTCAACTTTAGATAGATATTGTGTAACCAGCTTTACTGCAAATTTTCTTTGTTGTTTTAGTTCCCTCTCACCGCTCATGCTTACAGTGTTTTTAGATGTAGAAAGCAGCTGTTTTCAGGAAAAAAAGCTATACAACCCCATGTGATATAACTCCCCCGCACCAAATGGCAGAAAGACAAAGCTAGCAGCTCCATAGTGGAGGACTTGGCAGCTAAAGAGAGACCTTTTCGTCAGGAGTTGGTGGAGACCAAAACAGAGCTAAAAAAGAATGAATATTGGATTCACATTTGTCGGGTGTGCAGAAATATGACTCCAAATGAATGCTAATGTTGCTCCTTAACAGCTGCATGTGTGAATAACAAGTTGTTGGCTAACAAGTTCGCCATATCTATTTCATAAGGTGTGCCGGTCTTGTGTTTACAACTTGTTTTTGCTGCTCCGAAGTGGTCAAAAAATCAGTCATTGAGTCTTCTCTACTTGTCATAGCATTTTACAGATAAACATTTCAGTGGTTTTATCATGAAAGATTAATAGACTATGCTCTTTTGTAAACGTAAACAAAGTTTTTGTTTTTAAATTATGTTTTATTGGATTCATTTGTGTATATTCTTCACAGTGCAGGTAAATTACAAATATTAAAATTTTTCTAAGAGCAGAAAAGATTACAGACATACATACTTAAAAGATTTTTTTTTAAATATATTTGACATTTATTGAGAGACATATGTAAAAACTCACTGTATAGTTATAGTTCACTGTATCTTCAACTCTGA
>CAKALU010058498.1:2020-32521 GCA_916700995.1 Hozukius guyotensis | reverse complement strand
TAAACATTTCAGTGGTTTTATCATGAAAGATTAATAGACTATGCTCTTTTGTAAATGTAAACAAAGTTTTTGCTAACCTCAGGCCTATGATATCTCTCTGCTAGGTACTACGAGCAAACGGTCAAGTGCATTTTTTTTAATGACATAAAAGGTCAGCTGGTCACCCAAAATTATGTTTTATTGGATTCATTTATGTAGATTCCTCACAGTGCAGGTAAATTACAAATATTACAATTTTTCTAAGAGCAGAAAAGATTTACAGACATACATACTTAAAAGATTTTTTAAAATATATTTGACATTTATTGAGAGACATATGTAAAAACTCACTGTATAGTTATAGTTCACTGTATCTTCAACTCTGAAAATATGAATGTGCCACTGCTTAACTCTGAAATGTTTTCTTTCTCTCTTTATCTCTCCCTTGCCTTCATATTTCCAGGTAACACCCAATGCTTTGTCCAAGCTGCGTTACCTGGAGACTCTGGATCTGAGCCACAACAACCTGGAGAGCCTCTCCCCGAGCTGCTTCGCCGGCCTCCCTCTGGCTGAAGTTGACCTCAGCCACAACGGCTTCCAAGAGTTCGACATGGACGTGTTCGCTACTAAAGTTAACGGCGAACCTGTCAGCGTGGATCTGTCTCATAACAAGCTCGTGTCAGTCTCCACGACTCTGCGAGGGAGAGTGTTACACATTCAGAGCTTAAATCTGTTAGCGAACCGGCTGTCGAGCGTACCGAGGCTGGCGGGACTCCCGCTGAGGTACCTCAATCTGGACGGTAACCCCATCACACGGATCAAGGAGGGAGCTTTTGCTCAGCTGAAAGATCTGGTTTATTTATCCATCAGTGGCCTCCACGAGCTTCAGGAGATCGAGCCGCACAGCTTCAAGGGCCTCCAGAGCCTGCAAGTTCTTGATCTCTCCAAAAACCCTGAGCTCAAGACTCTGAACCCTGTGGTCTTCAGCGGACTAGACTCCCTGCAAGAGCTTAATTTATCTGGCTCTGGTGTGGCGTCCTTGCCAAATAACATGCTGACCCACCTGCCCAGTATTAAGAGTATCACACTGGGACGAAGCGTCCACTGCTGGAGGACCCAGAAACAGGGACAGTTCCACCGGCAGCTGGGTCAGGTCCAGCACAACGAGGTGCTGACCTGTAATGTGGAGGGCATCGTGTTGTGAAACAGTGCCTGTGGAAATGGACCATTCCTTAAGGGGCCATTATACTGCCTCCACCCAAACCTTTGCAGCGTTGGATACAACTATAAACACTTTTGATTTCCAACACGTTGTGCAGCCACGTTCTGAGTATTCCCCGGCCTTTACAGTCCTGATGCCAGAGCTGTGCCTTATCTGATTTGATATGCAAAACACTTTTTTGTGTGTTACTTTCACTCAATTACCTCTGTTCCAAGGTGAGCCTTTGGAATATGTCTTAAAGGTTTAAAGTAGCCTTCATCAACTCTTGACAGAAGTATCATAAATGATGTACCTTTCAGAAAAATAATGTACAGCATTCTACATCTTAACATGTAGCCTAAACTGGTAGAAAACCTTTCATGAATCCAAAACTTGAAGTAATGTTCGTACATTATGTACTTCATTTAAAGTGGGACCATATTAAGAGCTATTTGCACTTATTCCAGTTGCGACTTTTTTTTTTTAAATAATGCACTTACACATGACCTAAGTGTCATCCAGTGTAATACAAAACCTTCTGTGCATTTCTCATAATACCCACACTGAAGAATATTTTTACAACTGTTGACCACTAAGATTTTTTATTTGACTTTGAATGTGATGCTTTATTGAAATGATTAAAGGGATAGTTAGACATTTTGGGAAATGCGCTTATTCGTTTTCTAGCCGAGAGTCAGATGAGAAGATTCTCATATTTGTTTGTTAGCTTAGCTTATCACAAAGACTGGATACAGGGGGAAACAGCTAGCCTGGCTCTGTCCAAAGAACCTCTAAGGGCATTTTCACAAGTCATAGTCCGTTTGGCAAGTCCGTATCAGAGTGAAATTTATACTTTTGGTTTGTTTTCTATTTAGTCTGGTTAGGTTTCACAATGCACAAATGAAAGCAGACCAAATAAAAAAGATAAATTTGCTGAATTTATCTTTTTTCTCAACAAACTCTGGCGCAGGCAGCCCGTAATCCCGTGCGGTTTAGTTCACTTCCTGCAATTGGGTCGGATTAGGTTCTCACTGCAATCGAACCGCACTACAGTTTGTGTGGAAACGGTCTGAGACCACCTCTCGGACCGGTTGTTTTGGTCCGCGCCAGAGTACGATTACTGCGTACGCAACTGCCCAAACGAACCACACCAGAGTAAGATGAAAACGGACTAAATGTTGGCTTGTGAAAGAGTGAAAGCTCACTAATTAACTTGTTTTATCTGGTTTGTTTAATCTGTACAAAAACCAAAATGCAAAAACAACGGTTGTAGTTGTACGGGGGGAGGGGACTATTTCTCGACATTGCAGTGACTTCCTGGAGTCTTTTTGTTGTCCCCATATAACCACAACCTGTTCTTTTCACACTTCAGTTTTTGTACAGATAAAATAAATGAGATATAAGCTGTTTATTAAGTGGATGTTTTTACTTTCAGACAGAACCAGGCCAGCCAGTCTTAATGCTAAATTAAGCTACTGGCTGTAGCTTTACCATACAGACATTAGAATATCAATCTTCTTATCTAACTCTTGCCAAGAAAGCTAATGTGCGTATTATATATTATTGTATTATATATATATATATATATACTGTATGTATCCCATAAATGTCGATCTGTACAATCCAAGAACCAGAATTATTTAGCGCGGTCTGGGTGGGAAACTTACAGTAAAGTCTGTAAGATCTTTTCTCGTTACACCCACAAAACGACCATTTCATTACTTGAATGTTTTTTCTATGACCACCAGCCCAAACCTGACATCTTGTTCATTATGTTCGGACAAGTTATCTTCATAATGACACTAAGTTTGGTGTCCAGCCTTTTTCAAATTAAGTCGATGCAGACAGTCTTTGACATGGTGTTCACTGATCTGTTTGTTTTTGACATTTCACAACAGGGGTAAACACGTCCTGACCACGTTGACCTGGAGTTTATTTTGACCTGCTGTCAAATCAATCTCCAGTTGGAACAACTTTCATATAATAGTTAATGAAGTGAAGCCGGTATCTGTTGATGTTTAAACACGGAGCTGCACTGTGCTGCCATGTGTAACTTCACCTTGGCATTCCTGTGGTATTTCTAAGAGGACGATCAGCCTCAAGACTGCATGTATTAAGAGGTTTTTGAATGTGAGCTTGGGGCCTTTTTGGTTTAGAGATTTTAAAGGAAATCCACCTTTTTTTCAGTTGGTTAATTGAAAGTCAGATGAGCCCAGTCTTGATGTAGAAGTTTATATTTGTATGTATGTAACTATATTGTATATAACTTTATATATATATGAATCATATGTGTAATAAATTGACTCTTCTGACACTTGTGGTTTAAATGACGTTTGTTCGTCCTAAAAGCGGCGATGATTATTAGGTGAGTCAGCGAAGGAGCACATTAAAAACTAAGCCTACACAAGGAAAGATTGTGTCAGACTAGACACTGTATTTAACATTTTGTTAGAGATCCTGTTTTTTCAAAGCAGCGTGTGATTCGTCTCCATGCACGCAACTGACTCATGGCAGGGTGTGTCGCTCTGCAGGACAAGAGGAGCGCTTTAGATCTCAGTGGTTCACTCTCACAGCACTTTCTCCACTGTGTATAAAACTTTCTTGCTTTATTTACTTGGTAGTGTCTGGATACACAAACACATACGCACACTTGTGGTCTTAAATGGTCCTTTAAAACACACTGAAGTGGACAGACGTGCCAGGGTTTGGCTGGATACTGTGCTACACTGGGCTGGTAACCTGCCAAGGAGGTGACTGGGAAGAAGACGAGTAGAGAAAGGAGAAAGAGGGAGAGAGAGCCGGGCTTCAGTCATGGCAGCTTACAGATCTCCTGTGTGTCGTCTGGCAATGAGTGTTTTTATCCTGTGAGACAGAGGACACATTATGCCCTCCTTTCTGTGACACATCTTTTAAACTCCAAGACACCCCAGGAACAGCCCAAAATAAGGCTGACTAAACCAAGGTGGTTTCACAGATTGCACCATACTATACTACTATACACGTACACAATCTCTCCAGTATTTTAGTCTATTTATGCTGATGTGTGTGTGGATGCAACTCTATTCTCTTCATGTTGGTAGCTGCGTGAGAGCCCTCAGCAGATTGACCCCATTGCAGAAAACACTTCCAGATGTTTGTGCATTTTTGTCCATCTCCTTGAAGCGCTGGCATGTTGTCACCCCAGCAACCATCCATCCATCAGAAACTGTCCCGGATACATTCAGTAGCGCAGACATAAACGCTCACTGACAACACTGTGAAATCGCAAAGACATTCGGGGAATGCAGCAGCACAACAAATCAGGTTACAGATCAAAGGATCAAGGGATTTTTTTTTTCACTTTGGTGCCGCTATTGTAGCTCTTCATGTCTGAACATATGGCACGTAATCAGAAAGCTACACCGAATGAAGATCACAGGTCACACATTTACCTTTCAGTTTGCTCCTAACAGTGTCCCTCTTTCTAGTCTGGGACATGTCCAGATGTGTTGTAAAGCTGCACAAATGTGCTGACATGCAAACTGCGTGTTTAGAGAAAACACCACTAGATGATGAAACACAATTTGTAAGAGTACCTCTAACGATGTTTTACAGCTGAGAGGAGGTGAAAAAGTTTCTCTCAGAGCTGGAATGCTGCGACCGACATCTACGGTGCTTATAGCGACTGATAACACCTATTTAATAGCCTGAAAACACTCCAATCGGCTAAATCAATAAAGATCTCAACAGTAATGTTGACATTTCTGTTTGACACTGAAAAACAAACCCTGCACAGATATTTAATTGGAATATGCTCATCTAACTGTTGACTCTGACAGAAAGTTAATTTCCCATGAAAGTAAAGAAACAGACGTGTTCAAATACAACCACAGAGCACTGACAACATGGAAACTTTGTGTGTGTTATCTCCTCATGAAATCTAACTTTCGTGGTGTGAAGTAACGTCATCACCTAAATACAGTACAGTCACAGGAAGAGGGGCAGTGGTGAGGAGAACAAGAGGCCCTTGTCAGGTGGCTAACGTTCAATAGAGACCTTTAGTGAGTGAGCCATGTTTTCAGCCAGCTGACGTCTAAAAAAATAATTTGCATGTTCATTTTATGTGCACATATCTGTGTGGTGTAATCGCTACAAAACAAACAGCAGTTCACTTTTATGCAAGTTAGAACAAGATTTGACAAGATGCATTTCTTGCCTCAGCTTTTACTGAATAAAAAGTGACCTTATCCCCCTGTTTTTCTTGTTCTTGTGTTGTTTTCCAACAGCAGAAAGTGGATTTTAAACATCATAATTAGTTTCATTCTCCAAAAACAACTTAATTTGTCCGTGCTATTGGTGTTACGGCAGTGTGGGACATGTGAGTAAAGAAATCAAAAGGTAATCTCTGCAGTGGTCTGGCTCTGAGATGTGATTACTTCAAAGCAGTCGGGAAGCTTTGAACTGTGTATAATTAATTCAGGCAAGCCGAACCAGGGTGTCTTTATTAAGTGCTCTGTTCTTGCATGAACAACTATCAAACAAATGTAATTTGACCTTCCCCGGGTAGATCCTCTGGAGGATCAAGCTATCCAAGCAGCTAATTCACTTTGCTTCAACAATGCTGCTCCGAACACTGCAAGGTTTTACTTTTCAGTCCCGCAGGAGGCCGAAACCCAAGAATACTTTTTACAAGCAAGTTTCAAAAGCGTCTGTTTGGAAAGAGTGAATAATTATTTCTTAACTTGAAGTTAACCTGATTTTCGTATCTTTCCAGAGGCACTGAAGCACATTTTTTTCATTTGACAGCAGTGATATTGACGTATTGATGCTCCGAACGCCCTCTGTCTCGTCGTGCTGCCGTGACAACAGACACCAAGGCACTGTGTCAGCGCGCTGCAGCTCAGCACAGAGGTTTTGTTTTTCAGACAAACAAAAGATCAGCTCAACTTGTCACAGGCCACAAAGATTTGCTTGTTTTTCTAGAGAGCCATGAAAGCTGTTGAAGTCTGTACCACTGTGTGGCATTACTGTGCATTAAGTAAATCCTAAAGACAAAGGTTAATTTAGGTTTTACACCATACTGTATTTCTTTGAGTTTGGTCCTCGACATCTGCAACGGTTCATGCACATGATTGAATTTGATGACCATGTTAAAAAAACCTTGATGCCACATTGTAGTTAAAAGCAGTAGTTCCCAACTTAGGCGGGCCTCACAAGGAGTCGCAAGATGATCAAAGTGGACCTCTCATGCGTATTTCCAGGTGCATACTTGTACCCCCGAAAAGCCCAGGCTGCTCTGATTGGTCAGCTGGCCCATACTGTTGTAATTGGTCAACCGAACCTAACTTTTCGGACTCCGCTCCAGCTCCACTCCAGCTCCGCTCTAACTAGCTTTGTTTGAGAGTGTACCAAACTAGCTGCTAGGCTGGTATTATGCAAATGTGTTAGTTGGTGACATCACCACATTACAGACAAAAAAGGCGGGATTGAATCATGGTGTTTCAGTCAGTTCAGGAGCAGTGTTTCTGTGAGGGAGAGTAACTCCCTTTGGCATGGAGTTTGGACTATGGGCTTTGTAACTTTGAAAAACTTTTACATGCACAGAAAACTATATAACACCATAAAGGAAAGGGGAAAAGCACTAAAACATAAGTCGTCTTTAAAAGCAAAGGAAAGCAAAAAATAATAAGTTGCGACATAAAATTTTTGTAAGATTAAATGAAAATAGGTTAAAAATCACTATTTGTCACAACCTGAAGACATATGTGTCCCAAGTAAACACTTTTGTTTTAAGGGGTCATGATTTTAGGAACCATTGATTTCCAAAAATGCTGCTGTGGCTTAAAAATCTGCAAAAAAGTTAAACTTTTCAGGAAGAATAAACATCTCTTTAGTGGAAGTCCATGATGTTGGTTGGCAGTCTGAAAAGCATCCGAGGCTCTGATTGCAAGTTTAAAATCTTTTATTAAAGCCTCCGAACACCGACACAGGTGTTTTCAGTTATTCTGGCTGAGTAGACCTCTGCTCAGGTTGAAGCTTTGATGGGAATTTATGAGGTCACAAATCTTCATCTACCAATAGGAATGATTGAGGTGTAATTTGTCCCGCCCCTAACAAGTTCAACAAAGCTAACAGGAGAACTCAGGAAGATATCGCTCAGTCTGTACACATCTACACAGTCCTGAGAAGAGGTCTAATCAGACAGATTAATTGAAAAGCCTTTGCCATCAGTGTATGAATGTTTGTGGGTGAATGGGTGAATGCTGACATGTAGTGTAAAGCACTTTGAGTGGCCGGAAGACTACAAAGGCGTTATATAAATGCAAGTCCATTTACAATAAGAAATAAATAAATAAAGGACCATCTAGCAATGAGATACATTAATGTGAATAGACAGCAACCTCATAGGGCCCTAAAATGTCAACATACTCATTAAAGGTCACCCTTTTTATTATCATTTTTTTTTATTATTTAACCTTTATTTAACCAGGCAAGTCCATTATGAACAGACCAAGGAGGGTTTTGTAGATAAGCACGAGCCAATAAATATATCTTCATTAATAGAACTTGTCCAAAGACATGCCAACACCAATAAAATACTTTGAGGAAGGTATAATGATATACAGAGACACGCAGTTCCAAACTGTATAGTGTAACCATCACAATATAACATGTATAACAGCTCAGTGCTCCTCAATGAAGAAAATCACATAAATACTCTCATCACATCATGAAAGAGTTATAGAGTTAAAGGGGAAGAAGTCAATTTCCTCGTAGAGGAAATACACCAGAGTCAGATCCTCAGACAGAAAGCAGAGCGTTCGACATCTGCTGGAAATTGAGGTCATGTTTTGTGAAGTAGAGAAAGAACAATTGTTTGCAGGTATATTCACATTACAAATTATGCCGACTTCCATGTTGAGCCAAAGTCAACTTCAGATATTTTCATACATGTATTTTTGTGTCACAGATGGTGGCAAATTCACGTGAGATCAAGGCATTTCTATAATGTGGCCGACCTGCTACACATCAAAATGCTCATGTGAATGTTACTCAAACAGACTGTTAAAAATAATGCTTTATTTTTACACGTCTCTCTAAATATCAGAGACAGTGTGATTCTTCCACATGTCAGTAGCTCAGGTTTATGTTGCAAATGAGCATTATTTTCCTTAATGTAGCTCTGTTGTTATACCACCAGATATGACACTAACTACACGTTGTTCCTTTAAGGAGGTCTTGAAACAGTTTCAGGTGGTCTGTTATGTATCTGCAGCGTGTGACATGAGGTATGTGAGAGAAACGCATGACTTTACTTGACAGGGAACATTTCCATTTTCTACTTAAACTGTGTTTTCTTCATTGACACAATTGATTTCAAGCATTCCAGGTGAAATTTTTTAATGTTGAATAAACCAGTTTTGAATGAACCAGCACTTATTTTACACTCGTCTGGCTCAATCCTTTAGGATATGCAAAAGATTTTGCTTTTTACACTATATAAATCTAGATGTTTAACCACGGGGTCTGGGGTCCTTGCATTGCCTTGCCTTGTCTGTTAAACAACTGATCTTTTCCTAACTTGTGTATATTAAAGTGGCAATCGAAGATTTTAATTTAAATAAATGTCTGTTAAGTCACTATCTATAGCTTAATGAGTTAAATTTAGTTACATTTGTTATATATAGGTACAAACATGAAATTTGACCTCTGCATTTAACCCATCCTAAGTATTTAAGGAGCAGTGGGTTGCTGTAAAGCAGCCTGGGGAGCAACTTGGGATTCAGTGTTTAGCTCGAGGACACTTTGACATCTCGCTTAAGGACACTTGGACATGCAGACTGGAGCCGGGAATCAACCGTCAGCCTTGGACGACTCTACACACGGAGCTACAGCCGCCGCATAGATTTGCAGTATTACAAACTGGGTGTCTGTGGCGACATTCCCGGAAAAGAAATGCTGTATTACAGTTTTTTTTATTTGTATAAACCCCAAAAATGGAACTATGCACACAAAACTGAAAACTTGAAGCTCATATATCAACAAAAAGACTCCAGGCTGCTCAACTCTGAGCACATTTCCATTGTTTTCACTCAAATAGAAATGTGACATCAACCAGGACTGAAATCTGAAGGATTGCCAGAAAGACTTAAGTGTTCTCGGCTTCTTCACAAAATACCAATATTGTTAATCTTGTGCAATGAACGCCTTGACTTGCAGCTTTTTCTTTCTTTTTTTTTTAACATTACAGCAACTAATCCTAAAAGCCTGCTGCGAGGTCTGCTGTCGCACCAGAGAGTTTCAAACACTTCTCCTGGATTTACTGGTCACTTTTACAACACAGCTGTATCTGCCCCGGGGTCATATCTGGTCAGAATTACCTTCTTAATGGGTCAACACAGAGCAGAGACTGAACTTTCTCCACATTCCTGCCTCTACGTAGGAGGAAGAAACACAGACGGCTCCCTTTTCAGTGAAGAACTGGCTGCTTTACAAACACTTTTTTCTATTCTATTCAGGGAAAAGGAAGAATAACAACAGGCAGACGAGACAAGAAGGCCAACAGTACACAGGAGGCAACAGAAAATAAACAGATACACCCAGAAGGATAATATCAGCTGCAATTAACACTAAAAACCACATTCATCAGCAAGGTTGACCTGTACTCCCTTACCAAAAAGAAGTTTATTCAAGTATACTTCTTTTAAACTTAAGAGAGTATGCTTTCAGTTTACTCTTTACGTACTTGGCTTACACTGATAAGTATACAGAAAAAGTCTAAGTATACTTGGCTTATGTTTACTTTTTGATAGTGTTGCCTATCAGAGGGTGTGAGAGTTTGTAAACGTATGTTTTGTTATGAATTTACTTCAATTCATCAAGAATTTTCTACGTTTTTGCATTTTTTGTTCAACGTGGAGGCATGCGAGAAAAACTATTATTATTATTATTATTATTATTATTATTTTTTTTTTATGTCCTCACAAAACATCAAGTCAAATGGCAAAGGGAGCAAGTCTCTTATGTAATACATAAATAATTGGCTAAGTACTATAAGTTAAAGAAAACTTGCAAGTATAGTTGCAGTAAAAATTAATACACTAGTAGTTTACTGAGAGTATCTTTCATAAACTAAAAAGTGGGCTACAAGTATATAACAGTATACCAATAAGTTCACTTGTAGTATAGTTCACTTCATAGTGTAGTTACTTTATAAAATACAACCTAGATGTAAACTAGTTATATACTCAAAGATTAATATTCTTATTTAAAAGTATACTTTTATAAACTAAAAGTGGGCCAGTTTAGTCCCAAGAAGTTTGAAGTAATACACTTACAAGTATATTACCAGTAGTACATTGATAACTACATAAAGTTTGTCAATTCATAGGTTTTGAATAAAAGTTGCTCAAATAAAAGTCAGATTTCTGTCTCTGAAACCGAGTTGCTTTCTCAGATTAATCCTCTCAGTGTGGAGCAGCAGGAGTCGTCTCATATTGGTGGTCTGAGGAGGGAGTTTCCCAGAGGAAAAGGGATATATCCTGAGACTGCTGCCCTCCCCGTCATTCTCCTCCATCTGGTTTCCATCAGGAGCTGCTGGGCTTGACTCAGTTTTCTCAAAGGATAATCTACAACCTTTTTTTTCTTTTTAACGTCCACTGCCATTATTCATTGACCTCTTTCAACTTGTCTCTATCCTTTCTCTACATTTTTATCACGGAGTGTCTATTATTTGCACCTGGATGAGAATACTCACACACGTGCTATTCAGCTATTTACACCTGGCCAAGTTGAATATGCTACTATATTTAACAATAGTTAGCTAACTGAAGGGTTTTCTGCCAGAAAGCCCTTTCCAACAGGACAATTTAGTAGTACTAGTAGTAGTAATAGTAGTAGTAATAGTAGTACTAGTAGTAATTCTAGTAGAAATATAAAGAGTGACAAAGACACCTGGGTGCTAATAGCATCTGCCTTCCCTTACAAAAATAGTATAAGTACAAAAGTATACTTCAATTTTATTTTATAAAGTAAAATTAAGTATAGTTCAAGTATATTCCCAAGTATACTTTATGTAATAAGTATACTGATATGTAAGTGTACTTCAATACATCTTGGGACTAAATTGGCCCACTTTTTAGTTTATAAAAGTATACTTTTAAGTATACTTTAAATGTGAGAATAGTAAACTTTGAGTACACAACTAGTTTACATCCAAGTTTGTACTGCAACTATAATATGAACTATATAGGTATACTGTTAGTTATATACATGTAGCCCACTGTTTAGTTTATGAAAGTCCACTTTAAAGTATACTCTCAGCAAACTACTAGTTTAATAGTTTTTTTGTAAGTTTTCTTTAAGTTAACTTCAAATATAAGCCAAGTATACTTGAACCTTTCTGTATACTTGTCGGTATAAGTCAAGTATACTTAATTTTGTTGAGTATATCTCTGATAAGTACATGAAAAGTAAACTGAAAGCATACTCTCTTATTTTAAGTTTAAAAGAAGTATACTAATAGCACACTTGAAAAACTTCTCTTTTGTAAGGGTTCCCCAGTTGATTACTTACATTAAGACAATTATCTTTTGTATTATTTGTATCTGAAATGTTATGTTTAAATATGCAAATGAGGCATTATTTAATGCTAACTTTTGGTGAATTTAGGAGAAATCTACAGACGCAAATAGACAAAATAAACACCTAAATGTGTATTTTGTATATTTTCTTTCCACTAGTCTGAAAGAAAACGTGTTATGGAAGCAAATTAGCCCAAAATCTCAAAAACTGACCAGTGCATGACCAAACCAAACATCATTTCACCACCTAACTTGTAACCAATGGATAAAGAGAAATCAAAATTCAGGGTTTATGATCTTTTCAAATCCTCAACGCTGAATTTTGAAAGAGTCGGATATGGTAATGACTTGGAAAAAAAGAGACTTACATGACCTCTACATCCACACGGGGCTAAAAGTGACTTAATTTGTGATGTTTCTCAGTTGCACTGCTCTATAAAAGCCCAAAAGTCAACTCCAAAAGTTGCTCAATTTCTGCAAACCACCAAGGAGCGAGAGGCTTGCCAGTAGTAAATATTTAGAGACAAGAGATGGTCTTGTTCACTTTCCCAGAGGAGTGAAAACACATCCAAGTATAGAAGACAAAGTGATCCTCTCACTGAAATAAACCTACATTAAAGAGAGCTTTAAATGTTGAATCAGCTGTATTTTACTGAGTGCTTCTTCTATCTTTGCAAAACTGGATCTGCTTCCTCCCAGACCACAAACATGCATCTCTAAACATCATAAACATCAAGGTAAAGCTGCAGGAAAAGGGAGGATTTTAGTCCATGGAGACAGCTGTATCAGCGGTTACTGAGCCTCCCCTTGGCCCAAACACAAACACAATGAGCTCTCTTGTTTAAATATTTCCTTTGTCATGTCTCTCCTCTGCAAAAATTACAATTTCTAATCCAAACACATGAACTCTTAAGTGGCGAGCTGAAGGGGAAGTATCATTTCTGGCACATGTTGATTGAAAAAAGGCTTAATTTGAAAGACTTTCAGATCTTAGACTCTCAAAGCCAACGTCGGCGATGAACACACAGGATTTGTGAAGCGGTGACGCAGCCTGCACTCCACGCAATACCTTGGAAATGAGCAAATGAGGTGACTGCTTCACTGCACTGTAATTACATCCACATGATTGGGCCTGTGGATTACGTTGCTTATTGGCTCAAGCTTCACTGTTTCCTAAACTTCAGCTGGAAGATACTGACCTTTCAAAACTACACAAATGTTTAATATTCATAAAGCATGTTCCTTCAGTTGATTGGCTTTAGGTTGTTATAGCATGCTGGAGGGTAGAGATACGGTGTGTAATAGTCCTTTATTAATACGATTAGAGCCCAGTCTGGTTGAATCGAGGTATGTTCACATCTAATGTGGCCAGAGACAAAGATTTTCCCCAACATTTGTTGCAGCTAATGAAGCATAAATTGATTTTATTTTATTTCTCCAAACTGGGGAAGGAATCAAGACGCTTTGTGGTGTAGAAACCTGACGCCTCAGTCAGTAGTGGCATATTGTCATGATGTTGCATATGTCTTGTGTTTTACTTCATTTATCTCACTTAACCTGTCCCAGAACTGTCAGGACTCTGGTATTAGCAGGACCTTTACACACTCAGACTGTTGATAGGAGCGCTCTCTAGTGGAGAGAGGTGGAGAACTACATGTACAAGACCCAGAGTGTCTTCGCAATATATGTAACTCACATATTAATACTACAGTGCATTCTCACTGAGTTGAGGTATGTGGTGTTTATTGAATACGTTTTGCAAAGCTATAAATTCAACTCTTGTGTGAGGAGCTTGTTGAGTATTGATACAATAAATAAATAAATAATCATGTGCTCACTACAAAGCTGGTCTATAATATCATGTATTTTTCATGCCATTCTAAGCCAAAAACTCCCTTGCAAGGTTACATCATCAGTCCTCAGTCTGACGTTTGTTACACCAGTGTGTTATATGCAACTAGGTGTTTTTTATAACTGTTTTAATTATGTCTTAATGTTCTCTTGCACTTTGACACAATGTTCTTGAATGTTTATGTAAAGCACTTTGAATTGCCCTGTTGCTGAAATGTGCTATACAAATAAAGCTGCCTTGCCTTGCCTAGGTGTGTCCTGTACTGTAATTAATGGGCCTTAATTATTAATGTTATTAACCACACCCCTGTTTACCTGTCTGCATATTTGTTCCACCCTAACAGATTCAACAAAGCTAACATGAGACTCAAGGCCTATTGAAGGAGGCTAGGACATGGTGTCTTGGGGTGTGGGGTGTGGGGTATAACACATGCACTGTGTAACTGGAGCTGCGGTCGTGCGTTGGCTCAATTTCGGCGAGTGCACACCAGATTTTACTGCACATGTGTTGTAGCCCAAAGATATGACGCGTTAATGACACATGACCTCTTTTCACCTTCCTTGAGGAGACTCAAGAAGTTGTCACTCAATTAGTCTATATACGCCCACACAGTCCTGTGAAGAGGTCTAATCAGCCAGATTAAATTAAAAACACCTGTGTGGGTGTTCAGAGGCTTTAAGAAATCAGCCTGGTTTGATCCTTCAGACACCGTCCCATTCATGTCAAGTGTTAAATTATCATCATTGGCAATATGCATTGTTGAAGATACTACTTTAAATGCAATCTTGTATGTTGGAACTCCCTCAAAATGTCACACATTACTTCATGTTCAGCTCTTCAACACAAGATCGTTAATCCAACTTTATTATATTATTATTCATTATTCCCCTTTTATTGTCATGAAGAGTGGAGCAGAAACCAAAAAGACTAGAGGCAACAGGGAGTTGGAGAAATAACTTTAATTCAAGGTTCGGTGCAGGTGAGACAGAACTGAACATAACAAAACGAAGGATCCAACAAAGACTGAAAAAATACAAACTGGTCTGACGAGAGGATGAAGAGCAGGTGGAGAGATGGGGGAGAAGCTCAGGTGAGGAGGGGAATGAGGTGATTATGGGCAGGAGAACGAGCTGGGAGCTGATTGGCTGGGAGGAGCTAACGAGGCTGATTCAGAGCAGGTGTGTAGATGGACAACAGAGGTACAGAAAACCCAAAACACAGAAAACAACTCAGTACAAAAAGTCCGAGGTCGTCTGGACACAGTGCCAGACTGTGACAGTGATTCACAAAACACAAAAAAATCTAAAAACAAACACAGAATATATTAAACTGTTAAGCTCTTTGTTGAGATGTTAGTGGAACATGTAGTCAAATAATGAGCTCACAAAGACAAGAAACTTAACCTGCTAAGGATCTTGCTGTCCATAGTGAAACTTGTAGTACAAATACAGACATGTAAAATAAATAAACGGAAATATATTTCTGAGGAACTTTCCAGCATTCTGTGTCTGACAAATTATGACCTAACAGGTGTCCAGCACTAATAAAAATAATAATAAAATATCTTAACTTTAACTGCAGGTAAACCCTGCATGTCTCCATTTCCTATGTCTCTCTTTTTAACATGTATGCTTGTGTATATTGTTGTTTATTGTGAAGGTGTGTTGTGCAGCCACATGTATATTTAAGCCATTGCTGATGTTTGTAGATCAGCAGTTGAGAATGGAGTTGGTCCTCATGATGCGAATGACCTTCCTCGAGGTGTAACTGTACTCGTACTGCGTGTGTTCATGGTAGAAATGCAAGTATCCTGAAAGACAACAGAGAGGGATACCAGTTAGGGGAAGCAGTATAGTGGTAGTGCTGTAAAAAAAAAATCAGACTTTTGTGTGCTTTAAAAGGATAGTTTGGGTGTTTTTAAGTGCGCTATATTTAGAATATTTTACCCGGTTTACCTTGCTGTGAGACAGCTATACAGTCTGTTTCCGATGGGGAACTGAAGCCGTTATCTATCTATTGATTTTTTTAGGCGGGCTTTTCTTTTTGGTGGCTAAAATACGTTTTGCTGCCGGCCCCGTCCACAGCAGCTTTGCTCCCGTGCGGTAACTCCTGTCTACTTCTCCAAACTGGCGGCGTGCTGACCGTCATCTACTGTAGGTAATACACTGACTATGTACGTCTTACAACCCCACTTCAAAACACCTCAAACTATCCCTTTAACTATACTGAAAATGTGATAATTGAGGCGTCATAATACCATAGTGATAAGCAGCAGCATCAAACTCGTCATCCATCCCAGGAAAATCTTCCTCAATGGATCGTGGGTAGCCGCTGTCCATGGTTTCTGTTGCTTCATCATAGCTGTGAGGGACAAATAAAAGCGAAACAATGTTGATGAAATGACATATACTTTAATGTCCCACTCGACCGTTTGGTAGAGCACATTTTTAGTCACTATATCTTATTGAAAATGTGTTGAACTCAACCTGATTGAGCATCTCTACCGCTCGGTTTAGGTATGTTATACTAAAAATATCCACTAGATGTCGCTGTGTCTTTAAATAGCTTTTTCAGTCTGCCTCCTTACAGGAAGTTAGCAACAAAACTCCAGACATGAGGACTCTGTTTGGTGTAGTTTTCAAAGGTAGGCATATTTTTTGACATTTCAGAGGTTTTACTGAAGAGAATTATGTAACTTGATACTAAAATAAAAAATCCAATAAGGATCAAACAATTTTCTAAAAACATGTTCCACCAAACGGTGTCCCTTTATGGTAAAGGTAGTAAAGTAAATTGAGTATTTTCTACTGAATAAAAAACGTTTTAGCATTCATTGTTGTTAATATGTTACATTTAATGTTATTCCATTATAAATATGTTGAAATAATTTAATAAGCATGATTTTTTTACTGTCTAAAAACATGCTCTACCAAACAGGAAAAGTACTGATTTCAAGATAACACATTTTTAATTTTTATGAAATAAAAAAAACTTATGAACATTCACTGTTGTTAATATCATTTGTTAATGTCATATATTTAATGTTATTCCATTATAAATTTGATGAAAGAAATGATATCTGTATGATTTTTCACCATTTCTGAGATGTTTTCAAAGTAGCCTACTGTAAATATGATAAATATCTAGAATAAATACATGGAACTAATACTAGTACCGGTAATACTACTAATTTCATGGTATACATATATCTAGCATAATAACAGTACATGGTTTGTATTTTTCTTTATAGGCCTATGTTAATTGATTATTGTGATTATTGCCCCGAGGACATAAAAAATGCAAAGAGATTTTTTCCATTGCGTTTTTCTCAGTGAGGACATTAAAGGGTTAAACTACTGAAACTGAGACGTGTAATACTCATCACCACATACCTCCAGTATTCCTCCTCAGTGAAGAGCAGAGTTTTCCCGATGTCTGCGATGTGCACGGCCGCATCTATTTCCCTGACTTTCTTGGGAAGACCAAGTTTGTGTATGTACTTTGGGTAACCGTCCACAAGGTTGTATCCATTCAAAGCCCACATCCGGATCCCTGTTGAAACATGGACAGTTTTTGGTCCATACATACCGTATCTAATATCTGATGAAAACATATAATAGCAATAAATACGTATAACCCACCACTAAATATGATGACTTGATCCTTCTCAGGGTTTTCGTATGCTGCGTCCACCTTGTTGGGGAGGGTGGGCCACGTGGACTTGATCAGTGTCTGCTCCGGCTCCGGCATCTGAGGATGGAGACGCCAGTAGAATCTGCAACAGAGTATAAAATACATCAGTATTAATGTGTCTTAATGTGTCTAAAAATGACGGTTGCTAACAAGTGGCTAAATGACATTAAAAGACGTCATCACGACGACTCGTCCGCCGTTAAAGCCTCAAAAATCAGAAAAATTGTGTTAATTTGTGGAGATTATCTTGCGGAACAAAACGTGTAAATATCATAATAATAACAATCTGCACTAATCCAAAACCCAATGGAAAAATCCCATTTGCTTTTTGTCGAGGGAACCCAGGGCGATGCTAACTTCCTGGTTGGCCTACAAAAATACCTCATCCCTGGAGCACTCTATCCACACTTGGTTGAACCGGCAACACACCAGTTCCCAAGCCTAGAACCCACGGACTGAGCTGCTGCCGCCCAAAAATGTATCCGTTATTGTATTATGCATTAGTATCTTTGTATATAGGCCTACCATCATGGAACATTGTGTCTTTTACTGTTCTGTTTTCCATTGTTTTGTGAGTGTTTGTTTGAGACCCCCTCCAAAACGAGATGATGCATCTAAAGGGGTTTATCCTGATAAATTTCATTCAATGGTTCTTACTGTACCTGTCTTTGAAGATGATGGTTTCCCCTCTGAGCTCTGTGACAGCGTCAAAACTCAACATGGGGTCACATTTGTTTGGTGCGTCAGGCTTTGGCTTCACTCTCCTCGGGTTTGGGTTCGGGCCTGTGATTGAACATCTGGCATTAATGCACAGCTCATAATATTTTCACTAAAATAATAAGAGTCTCATGCTATAAAAATCATGATATCAATTATGATTTGACTTGTGAACTTTAGTTTTAAATCTAAACACAGATGATGTATTTTCCCACCGTAGAGAGCTTGAATGCCTTCGATGTCGTCCTCAGCCAGCGGGTAGCCTGTACCGTAGGAGTAGATGGGGTACATCAGGGCGCCAGCGTCTGCTGAGTGGGACATACCGAGGGCGTGGCCCAGCTCATGGGTCGCCACTATAAACAGGTTGTAAGCTGTGGAGAGAACAGATGTCCAGTGTTAATCATCAGGATACAGTTTAATGATGATTAGGTTGAACATTTATGAACAACTCTGACCTGATGAGTCTTTGGTCCATGTTTCATCCTCATCAAAGTGAGTGTCTCCTCCGATGCCTTGGCCCGGTGGGTAGGCATGAGCGAGCAACCCGTTAGGCCCGTCAAAAGGGTTAAAGTCACCATGCTCTACAAAACAAAGCATAGACAGTTTTATAAATAATGTGCACTATTATAATGTCTATTCTTTATGTGATTAGCAGAGGGAGTGTAGAATTACCTTTTTGTCCAAAGCTGATCATAATGTCAGCGTTGCCGGTGTGCAGCTTCTTAAAGATCAGAGGGGTGACATCAGACCAAACGTTCAGCGCCCTGCGGATGGCTCTGTCTACATCAGACTTCATCAGATCTGGTGTATAGTTCAGTATCCTGCAACGTCAGGGGATAGACGACGAGGGAAATAAAGTGAATAAATGATACTTTCTGAATATTTCTCTCTTTGTGAAACTATTTCAATGCATACCTGAATGTGACGTTGTTGTTTTGCCATTTGAGGTGTCGAGGGAAGTGGTTGTACTCCCCGATGTCAGGGACGCCACATCTGGCCTGCTTCATCAGCTCCAAAGTGTTGTCGTCCAGATTCCCCGTCACCTTCAGAGGCGGAAAGAAAATATGTGACATAAGTATATGTGTTCCTAAAGAACGGTAGAAATTGTCACCTTAAAACTGTTTAAGCACTGAATGGTTTAGGGCCAAAATACATGTCAGATCTTCTGCTACATGATGAACCATCCAGACCTCTCAGGTTTGCTTTATGTCCGCAGAGTCAAAACTAAACTGACTGTTTTTATGCTCCACATATCTGCAAAAAACTCCCAGAAACTCACTTCTTTTAAATCAAGGCTGAAGACTGCTTTTCTGCTTTTTAAGTCATTTCTTACACTGCACTGTAACTTATATTCTCATATTTTATGCCTGTCTTATTCTATTTAGCTTTTAAAAAATACAGTTTCAATGTAAACCGAAATGTTAACATTACACACCCACACTTGCACAAGAGGACCTCACCAATGAGGTGCAGGTGAAAGATCACCCCTCAAGCGAAAATCACATTAAAAGATTTTCAACACACATCAGGGTGCACCACCAGCAATATGATGATGTTCCATCTCTCTTTCAGCTATGAATAAAACCTATGCAAACTAAATCAAATCAAAAATATTTACAAAACAGCTGCCCATTTACCTTGAGTTTGAAGAATTTCTGCATCTCCTTGATCTTGGTCTGAAGTGTGCCTGATGACCTCTGTCGACCTTGGAGACCAGCTGGGAGCCCATAGAACCGACGGAGGTACTTCTGTTTGTTTGAAGAGAACAGAAGCTGAATGACATTCATAACAAATAGGTGTGGATTACTCCACTCTAGCACACTTCTTTCTTTGATTATGCCAAAAAATCAACTTGAGTCCAGCTCACAGGACTAAACACTGAGTGAATTAGAGAGCTCAGGTCTTACCTCAGCTAACAGCTGGTTGTCTTTGTCCTCAGATGGCAGAGGCAGAGCGAAGGAGTGAGCGACCAGCGCCAGCAGCAGTAAAGCTATCATTGTTGTTGTCTCTGTGTCGTCCAAACTAGTCATTGGTGTCAAGAAGCTCTGAAGGGTATTTATAGTGTTTTAGGTCCACTGTGGGTCTCTGTGATTCATGTAAAAGCACCTACCCACTTCCTCTTTTGTTGAGAATGTGCTTGTATGTGTAAAACTGCAGTCACTGTGGTCTGACTCCTTTGAACCCACTTAAAATGTTTTGATAAAGCGTTTCCCATTTCTCAAATTGCCATGACTTAAGGAGTTTCCCAATTGTGGAATTGTCAATGAGGCAAAATGATGCACTTTTAATTCTTTCTTTTTTAAAAAAAACAAGAATAACAACACAGTCTTTAGATATATTTTTTTTGGCAGATATACTCTGGGACTTTCCCTTAATAAAGATATAACATCATTAGTTATTATCTGTACATCTTCTTCAGTTAAAAGTAAATAAATAAATGACGTACTATAAAAAACAATAGGGGGTTTTGTGAATTGTTTCATGCTCCTGCTGGTCTCATGATAGTCATTCTGTGTCTTGTTATTTTAGGGTGAAGACGTTTTAGGATACGTGACTAACAAACACACGTCAACATAAAGAAATAGATGGTGAAAATATTCAATTTAAAGGAGAACGCCACCTAAATAAAGAATTCAAATATGTTATTTCCATGGCCGAGGAAAGTTTAATCAATATTTGTGAACATGAGCCACACTCTCTCAAAGCCAGAAACCAGAGAAGTAAGTCTCAAACTTGTGATGTCATCAAGTATAAAGTCTGGAGCTGCTCCATAGACAATGAATAGGAGACGGATTTTATGGACCCGCACGATGTTTGTTTTCTTTTTTATACCCAAATCAGCTTTATGCTATTGTAGTGTTCTCCAAAATGTTCCCATATACTCAGAATGTTTCTCTGGGTGCTCTCAGTCTCATCTATAACATCTCTCCCTATTCATTGTCGATGGAGCAACTCCAGACTTTATACACTATGACATCACAAATTTGAGTTTTAGCGCTTTAGTTTTGGGATTTGGAAGAAAGTTGTTCATGTTTATTAATATTTTTGGACTGTAGGAATAACATGCATGAATTTTGGAAATGGGAGTTCCCCTTAAAGTTTACACGTCCCTTATGATATTATGTTTTAATGTCAATGAGTGCATTCGACATCATGTGAGCTCTCTCATACTACTTTGTTTTGAAATCAGCTCTTCCTGATTTAAGTGTTTTTCCGTGTTGCCCTTTGCAGTATTATGTGACTAAGAGTCATTAGGATTACACAGAGTATGACAAATTTAATACGTATATGATCCTAGTTTTACCAGTAATAGGGAAATGTCGTCTGTAAGAGGTTTAATTACAGCATCGAAACTTTGCTGACCTTTAAGAAACACAATGACATATAAAATTCTGAATAATTGCTTCTTACAAATTACAGTTTACGTCTATAGAAGCACAAAGAACACCACATACAGGATAAGAAAGACATTTGATCATCATAGCGCCAGCTAACGACATGGCTCTAGGGATGGCAATGTCGGTCGTTGGTCCACCACTTTGGTCCAGATCGAAGCTTCTATCAGAAACTATCAGATGGATGTCATGAACTTTACTACAGATGTTCATGGTGCCCAGATGATGAATCCTAGTGACTGTGGTGATCCCATAATACTTGTTAAACTTTAGCATGTTAGCGCTGCCATGTGAGCGTGCTGCATGTTAGCATGCAGCAAGCATTTAGCTCAAAGCACTGCTGTGCCTACGTACATATACGACTATAGACTTACGCTACATGTCCAACAGGTCCGACGAGGGGACGCGCTGCTCCACTCAACTGGCCACTCAAGCGGTGATTATCGTGAAATGTACCTGATTGGTCCCTGGTGTTCTGCTCAGACAGGAAACGTTATGGCGGCCTGCTCATAATCTTTCTGTTATTCCATCTAAACAATCCACCAAAATCTTTTTCTGAAAACATTTGAGGCGAGAAACAGTCTATGCCACTGCTGAATCTCGTTTCATTTCAGAACTGTATCACCTAGTTTGACAGCTTGGTCCAAGTTTCGTGAGCCGGACGCGTTGCGCTGGGCGGGCTCATTTGCATAAAGTTGAGATTTTTCAACTTAATGCAAATACAGACCCTCTCCAACTTGCCGCAACACTCCCACCATGCACTGTGTGACTGCTACTCCTGCTTTCCATAGGAAATTAATGGAAAGCCGTCCTTCACCGAACACTTAAACTGATATTGATTTCTTTTTAGGTGGCTAGAATATGTTTTGGTGCCAGCCCCGTCCACAGCAGTACATTGCTTTGCTCCTCTGTCGGTACTCCTGTCTGTTTCTCCAAACTGGGGGCGTGCCGACCGTCATCTACTGCAGGTAATACACTGACTATATGGATATCCTCATACAACCATACTTCAAAACACCAGAACTATCCCTTTAATGCTCTGGATATATAGAGAACCTTTATGTCCCTCTTCTGTTTGGCGTTGCAGTAAGGATGATGTTGAATATTATGTTTTGCTATAAAAGACCTTGAGAGTAGCTTATTGTTCCAGAGTCTGGTATCCAGACAATAGGTAGCCTATACCTGCAGGTCTCTGGAGTCAAGGCAGGTAAAGACATGCTGCCTATTAGTGCGTCTACTACATAAGTGTCTGAGTGAGACAACAAAGATATATAATTATTTTCTCCTGTTACAACAATGGAATTCCTTATTCCTATTACTTCTACATAGTACAAAAAAGGCTAGTAACGACTACTAGAATTGGACATTTTGAAGTAGTCTACACTTTTCTGAATCAAATCATTCACATAATGACATTGTCTACTATGTGATCAAGTTATATTTGGATACAAAAGCACTCTTTTGTAGAGTTAAATTGCTGCATAAGGAGATGTCAAACATTTGACAAGGATTTGACACTGTTATAATTCCAGTTATTATCAACATACTTTTGGGAAATGTCTCATAATGACAATGTTTTGCAAAGTATGAGACTGTTCGTCACATGTTCCAGTCGAGGTTGAAGCTGCTGCGCTGGCAGAGAAAACCAAACCTCATTGCATTGCATTAGGAAGTACAGATTACAAACAGTTGGTGTCATGGTGATCGGCCATTGTAGTTCATCTGCATCCCATTAGTGATAACGTGTGTAACGTGTAACAAACACTGTGCCCTTCAGCATCCTGCGGAGACAAATATTTTTGGAGTAACATCATTGCTTAGACGGTGGTTAACGGAGTGCTCCTGACTCATGCCAGGGGAAGTTGGCTCTCTAGGGGGATTTTTGCTGTTATTTTAAAATGTCACTGACAAACACACATACAAACATATGGAAACAGGCTGATCTGTGTTGTGACCCACTGGCTGTATTCAAAAGATACAAATCATGTTGTGTAAGACCTATATTGGAGCGGCAGGTCTGAAGACTCACACCTGAAGTATTTCAGGTTGCTGAAGTAAGCATCATTATCAGTCTGTAATAAATATATGTTTTTTCCCCCCCTAAATATGAGATCTTACTTGTTTCAGGGGAACCATCTATTTTTCAGCATGCATGAATTGCGTGCTCATACCTGAATGGATGTGTTGAAATATCTGCTGTTGTGCCAGCTGTTGAATATCATATCCTATACTCTTTGGTCTGGGTCAGGGGTCAGCAACCTGCGGCTCTTTAGTCCCTCTCCAGTGGCTCCCTGTGGATTTTTTAAAAAAATTAGTGGAAATTAATAACTGTTTTTTGTTTACATTTGCAATTTTATTTATCATTGTTGTAGGTCTATGGTGCGACGGAGTATTAGGGCCACATTGAGGAAAAAAAATAATCTGAGATTTCGTGAAATAAATTCATAATACCACGAGAATGAAGTCATAATATTATGAGAATAAATTCATAATACTACGAGAATAAAGCAATAATATTGTGAGAATAAAGTCAAAGGTTTACGAGAAAAAAAGTCGTAGTATTATGAGAATAAATTCATAATATTATAAAGTAGTAATTTTACGTGTTATTTTCTTTTTTTCTCGTAAAGTTATGACTTTATTCTGGTAATATCACAACTTTTTTTCTCGTAAATTTCTGACTTTATTCTCGTAAACTTATGACTTTTTTCTCGTATGACTTTATTCTCATAATATTACGACTTTTTCTTGCAAAGTTATGACTTTATTCTTGTTATATTATGACTTTTTTTCTCGTAAAGTTATGACTTTATTCTCGTAATATTACGACTTTTTTCTCGTAAAGTTATGACTTTATTCACGTAATATTCCGACTTTTTCTTGCAAAGTTATGACTTTATTCTTGTTATATTATGACTTTTTTTCTCGTAAAGTTATGACTTTATTCTCGTAACATTTTCGACTTTTTCCTGTAATATTATGACTTTATTCTGTAAATCTCAGATGTTTTTCCCTCAATGTGGCCCTAATACTCCGTAGTACATTTGCACTTTGGCCCTCACTGCATGAGACTTGTATACTATATACTTAGACTATAAACTGTGTTACCTTCATCACAATGCTCAAATGTTTTGCAGCTCCAGACAGATTTATTTTTTATTTTTTTTGTCTAAAATGGGTCTTCTGATAGTAAAGGTTGCTGACCCCTGATCTGGTTGAATACTCGATTCTGATTGGCTGCAGGGTGTCCATTAATTCTTGATAATGGACAACTACTAAAGTAGTTCCAGTCAGTGAAACTGTCTGTTCACCATTCTAAATTAATGCGCTGGCTACAACACTAGTCCCTCAGTGCCTCATCCTCTGAACACCACAGAGTCACAAGCTGCAAGAAGTAAGTTTACACGACACCGTCCCTCTGAAATTACTGATATTATGTATCAGATAACGTTAAGTTCAAGTTCATTATTCAACTAGCTACGCCTGCGGCCGACAATACACACAGCCTCACATTTGTTAGCTAGCTAGTTTTGTTGTTAAACTGTCAAATTATGTTTTCTGTTTTTCAACCGTACAATGTTGACTTTGAATCTTGCTAGCATAACGTTAGCTTTATACTTTATACTTTATACTATTACTTTATTCTCGTAATATTATGACTTTATTCTCGAAATCTCAGATTTATTTTTTTTCCTCAATGTGGCCCTAATACTCCGTCGCACCATAGACCTACAACAATTATAAATAAAATTGAAAATGTAAACAAAAAAACTGTTATTCATTTCCATCCATAGCTAGCTAGCTTGTCTTGTTGTTAAATTATATTTTTTCAACCGTACCACAATGTTATTGACTTTGAATCTAGCTAGCATAACGTTAGGTTTATGCTAACCCCATTGCAAAGTCATAGCTAAGGTCCATCCTATTTACTGGAGCACTGAACAACGTTTCCATTGTATAAGAACCTTGTGCAATGGTAATTATTTTTTCCAAATATTAGCAAACCCTCATGGTTACCAGGGCCATGGAGTGATTGGATTGTGAAAAACTTTAGATTTTGGTTGCAAATCGCATTAAAATATAATTTAATTGTCTTAATTTTCTTATTCTTTGGCAAGTGACCATGGTATAAGCAGGATAATGCCCTTTGAGGTGTCCATGATCAGGAATTAAGGGACTATACGCGCAATCCTGATAATGGACACCTCATCGGGCATTATTTCTTACATATTTGGTAATGTATTGCTAACCCATATCCAACATCCAATGTAACGGTAGCTGCAAACAGCTCGTTTTACATTGGATATGCTGGATGTGTTTCTGCCCTTATTTGCAGATATTACAGCAAGTCGTACTCACATTTGTTTTTGCATGTGTTGACATCAGCTGTACTGTCATTATGAGCTGTTCTTCCATGGCAACAGAGAATTATGAAAGATGAGAGAGTTGCTACCTGAAATATAAAGTTAATCTTCTCCCCTCTCTCTCATCTGGTCCCTCATCATACTGCATCATCACAACGATGAAGTGGTCGAAGCCACTATCTTGTCATTGCACAAGCTTTGGTTTCATGACTGTGTTACTTGGTGGTCTTCATTCCCTTTTGAGACCTTCTTTGCTCCTTCTCAGGATAGATTTTGTTTGTTTGTAGGATTAGGTTTTGTTATTGTTTATTCCAGTTCCTGGAATTGGTGTGACGGACGAACCCACTGCTTTTGAGACTTAGCAGGAATTCACCTCATCATGTCGGTGAAATCCACTGTTGCTCTACTTGGTCATAGTATTTTGGCATGGAAGATGCAAAAGGGTTTTCCAGGGATGAAGTGAGGTCTGATGAAATCAACTACTTCCCTGCTGTGTCAGAGGAAAGCTGGTGCACGTACTCCAATGGACTGTGATAAACAGTGATGATTTGCGTCCTTACTTGGAACTGATTCCTTTCTTTCATGTAGCGTGATACACTTTAACAGTAAGGCATACATACGCCTGCTGCTCCTTCAGATGCAGTATATTTATAAAAATAAAAAAAAGAAAGAAAAATAATTTTGCATTTCATTCTTGATGTGTTAGAAAATCATTGTCATAGCAGTTTTTACAGTATGTCTTTGCCCCTGCAAGAGTTAATGAATCAGTTGCCTTCACTTTGTTCAGAACGTGAGTCATCAACTGTAAGCTGCATTTACATTTTGCTGATTCTACACTCAGCCCTGTTCAGTTTAAAGAAACCCACCTATACATGATCACCATAAATGTGCAAATCTACATTTTAATAGTATTAGTATGCATTTAGTGACTAACTAACTGAATGTTTTATGTGTGCCTGTAGCTGTTTCAAACAAGCTTCACAATAAAACGACTACAGGAGAAGCACTTTAGGGATCTGCATATTTTTTTTTGCTTTTTTCTTTCAACAATTTGCTCATTTTCCAAACTAATTCAATTAATTTGCTTGAGAGAGTAACACATTCAGTTGATTCAGAGGTAGGCTTCAATAATTTCCCTTGCAAAGAAAGGCCAGGCTTAAACATTCAACTGTTGTGTGGTCAGAGAGTTTAGACATAAATGTAAACACTGCTTCTTTTGTAACAATTATATCTGCGTTTCTCCTCAATGCGTGTTTGCTAACATGCCAGCCTTTAACTTAAAATGTAAACTTGAAGACTCTAATGCGGCTGAATGTTCCTGCGATGACGCAGAATACACATAGACCTTTTAATCCATTAAAAACAGCTTATTGGCAACAGACTGAGGAAAAATAATTTATGTTTATTTTAAGTGTCTTTGGACAAAAAGCTTCTGCCAAATAAATTCAATATAATATAATGAAAATGAGCATCATGGTCAGTGAGTCACAGTATGAATCAGCTACAGTTTACAGTAAAGAGATGATTTAGATTACACAGATGCTAAAGATGTATCAGAGATGACACAGTACGCTATTGAAGCTGTAATTTAATCTTCACACATTGCAAGTCCAGACATAAAACTCCAAAAATGGGCTTAAATAAAATGCTGAGTAACTGCAGAGATTCAAACCACAGTGCTGTGGTGGTGTAAGGTCAGGCCCGCTCAGCAAAATGTAGAAATTACACATGCTGAAGAGAAACCACAGGAGGGCAGCAGAGACTGTTGTGAAGTGGGATCACACAAACTATCTGATCCCTTCATGTGTCTTATCATGCCCCAGTGTTAACACAACCTCATGCTGAAGTGCCAAATTTAAATAAATACAGCACAAACAACTTTGATGTCAGATTTGCTCCATCATCAAAAGAGCCTGTAAAAACACATTTTATACGTTTTCCTGAATCAAACCACAAATATTAGAATTGCAAATGATTTGCTATCTAGTCTTATCTGTTACTTTTGGGTGTTTTTGTGTTGATGATAAGCACGATAAGTTGCAATGAGGTGCATTTACGATAACGCGTCTTTCATGCTCTTTCTGGCTCACTCGGCCTCCAGCTACAGATGTTGAACGCTCTTGTATGGTGCCTTCAAATGGGGTCGTGTTTACTGGGGTCACAAGAAGAGTCCATATGAACGCCCCCCTCTTGGTGTATTCACAACCTCGTAAGTGGAAAGTTTCTGAAAGCTCTGAGTTCATGAGTTGTGATGTGTTTGTTGACGTTGTCAGAAATGGAGGAGGCCATGGAAGTTCATTTTTCGGTGCATAATAAGTTGATATTATATACAAAGGTTGATATTCCCAACGGCCTCATCTTTTTCCTCTGTCATTATGCCTTTGCATTTACTGCATTATATTACCCACTTGATAGCTTGCTAATTAGTTTGCCTCTGTGGCTTCTAGACGGCGACAGTAACTTTAATATTGACGTTAGCAGTCGTGTTCTCACGACGTAACCACTTGAACGACAAGCATATTGTGTACACGACCTCCCATGTTGTAAACACAAGCTCACGAGTTTCATTGGAAGGCACCGTTTGAGGAACCAAACATTAGTCATCACTGAGTGTGTACTTATGTTACTGTTGTTAAAGTGTATTGCTACATTCAAATTCTAAAGCCAATATGATTTTTTTTTTTTGCAGAAAATAATCCCAGTTGAAATGAGTGCAGTCTGAGTATTGATTTCACCCATTCATCTCAGTTTGGATGTGTAGGGAGGTTGCACTGTGCCACAGTGGCATTTGTTATACTAGTCTACCGCTAGAGGGAGCCAAAGTCTGATATTTTCAAATGCTACACAGCAGTTTTAAAGGTCGCATCATTTGTTTCAGTTTTGTTTAATATAGAGTGTCTATTTCTCATAGTGGATATCCCGTTGTAGCAGTCCCTCATTCTTTGGTACTTGCTGTCATTTTGGTTGAATGTCACAATTCCCCTGAGTTGATTGGACGGTTATTCAGATCACCTGTTGCTGCAGGGTGTGGGTACTGACTCCTAATTAAGAATTGAGAGCAGCTTGGTGCATTCCCCTCTTGACCAATCAGATGTGACGATGTCCTTTCTTCAGGGCATTCGTGATCCTTCCTCAACTTAATGCAGACCTCTTTTCTTTTTTTTTAGCAGATTCAGCCAGAAATTCTGATCTTTAGGCGTTTTGTGAGTCTTCTTTGGTGTCTTAACTTTTCTGATTGAGGGTGATTTTGAGCTTTCTGAAACATAGTTTGAGTAAATATTAAAGAACAGCTTTCCACTAAGTTACCTGCATTAGGGCAGGTCTTTGTGCTATTCGTGCATCCCTAATGATAATGATAACGATAACGCCCAATACTGCAGGCTTTATTTTGTTGTTTTATTTATTGGTTCATATTCATTGAAACCCCTTTATACACCTTTCCTTATTATCAATAGGGATGCATCGAGACCGGTTTGATGGGAGTCGGGATTGACTTTTCCTGAGTAAAGGAAAGTGAACTGAAGTGAAGTGATGTGGATATTTTACTGATTAGGTTGAATATTGTTTAAAAACCATTGGTGTTTGCTATATTTATAAACTAATTTGTCAGGTCCTTTTTGTACTTTGAGGATATACAGTGTCTCTTGAAGTACTGCATAAAGTAGTACTTATCATTACAGACTAAAAAAAGATGCTTTCCAAGCCAGATATTTCTCATCTCAGCTGCTTGTCCTGATGTTTAACATCTCTGGCACCTCGTCAGACTGAAAGTGTATGCTTGGGGCAAAACAGAGATGTTTCATCTGGTTTAATTACCACAGTGGTCTCTCCCAGCTTGTATCCTTGCAGCTCCAAAGTACACTCTCAGTCATAACTCCTGCTTAAAATGACTTCATTACCTCGTCTGTACTCAGACCATAAAACCAGAGCGACACAGTTTCTTCAGGTCTTTCTGTGAAAGAGCACGGCGTACTCTGGAAAGCTTGTTGCCCCGCAGAGGAATGCTGTCGGACCCATAAAGCTCCACAATGACCAATCAACCATAATTGTAGCCTGAATGCACCGCGGCACCACCCTTGCCAGTCTAGGCGACCTGGCTGGCGGCCATTTTCTTTTTCGAAGGCCTTAAATCCACCCCTGCAATTTCAGCACCCCTCTCAGCGAACTCTCTCATTGAAAGGACTTAGCATGCTTTTTGCTGCTAAAACGAGACACAAATGGGCTTTGATGGGGCTATTTTGGGCGCGCTTGCTGAATGCGTGGGTGTGACTGTGCAGCGCCAACCAGCTCATTGTGTTGCATCAGTCTGGAGGGAGTTTAGTTGAGGTTCCCCTACAGGAGCTCCACTGAGGAAGTCATTTACTTAATATCAGAGCGGCTTGGTTTTTGATGGTAGAAATACCAACTTGTTTATGACGAACACACTCATAGTTCAACGTATTCTCATACAACGGTTCGTATGATATCTTGAGAAAAAGTTATTCCTCCTTTTTCGTTCGTTTTCCTACGAATGTCCAGCAACACGTGTCCATTTCTGCTCGTTACATGCATACAGTCTTTTCAAAATAAACTTCCTACAAGATCTTTCACCAGGACGGATTTTGTCACGAAAGCCCATGCGACAAATACACGATAAATGATACCATACGCAAGAGACACATTGCTGATGTTGTTGTTGGCACGTGTTCACAAAACAGCCTGTTTCCACACGTCTTTTTTTACTATTTATTCCTCTAGG